>UCOM01001059.1:0-51309 GCA_900474385.1 Ormyrus pomaceus
GTATTTTCCAGTGTGTGTGTGTGTGGGCGGGTGGGTGGGTGGGGAGGAAGAGAGAGAAAGGGTGGATAAGAGATAAATGGACGGGAGCAGAGTGCACACGAAAATAGTGATTTAGATTTAGCTTTAGATTTGGATAATTTATTTAACCGGAGCGTTACTCAAGGGACTAGAGAAAGGAAAACTCCGATTGAAAGGCGTAAATACTGATAAAATAGATGGAATTCATATACTAAGTCGAGTAGTGCTCTTATTTAAGTCGCAAGATTTATACAATTTAACAAGGGAATTAGTTCCTCCGAGCGGCCACAAATCTTTCTTTTACGCTGCCTTTGGTTTTGAGCGATTGTCGAGGTATGTATAACGGAGGGCGGAATGCGGTTCAGTCCTGCTGCGGCGTTCCTCGTTGTCTCTATTGCACGCGGCCGTCCAAAGGAATTTTCCGATCAATATAGAGAGAAGCAATGTCAGGGTGACGTAAACGTCGATTTATTGCCGAATGCAAGCCGTTCAAAGAGAAATTCAATCACGGCAATTGTCGTTCCACCATCGATATAAATAATAAATAGTAGAAAATTTCAATTCCCAAAGCGACGCTCACCTTGGCGAGGTACTAAAGCGATGAAAGGGTGGGGGTGCGAGAGAAACGCAAGAATTTAGAACCACGCCAGGCGGCTCGTTTCAATTTTGGTCGTCGCATAGACGTACAGATAAAGGCCCGGAATAATTCACGCACCAATTTCGCCGGCCGATAAATTATCCATCCTACGCCGTCAGGGGATAAGTTGGAGATAGTTTTCACGGCCCCCTCCGTGATCGCGCGCCCGCGGCGCCGAACGACCGGGGCACACAGTCCTGCGTTTACGCAGGCGTTAAGCAGTATAATGCGCAGTTGGACCGATCGTATAACGAGAAACTGAAATTTTGCGAACGCGAGCTTTACGCACCATGAATTATTGCGATTTCTCCCGGAAAATGCCGCCAGTCGACGTGGGGTTATCAAATCGTTAAAGAGTAGGGAGGCTCTGCAGATCGAGTGCGATTCGGAGAGGAGAATTCGTGGATAAATCTGGCTAGACGTCAATCGTCGCTTTGCGCAAATACACATGCAGGTCTTTTCAGGAGCCAGCTCCAGGACTCCTCCAAGATATGCCATTCAGTGCCGCACATCCTTAAAAGGGAATTTTTGCAGGAATGCGCGGAGAAGGAAGTTCGGGTCAAGAAGAGGAGGAGCTTTACAGAAAGCGCCCTAACGATGCGTCGACAGCAGCGGCAGACGGTGTGAAAGGCCCGTATTACCAAGTGGACTTGACGACGAGGCAACGTGTGTCCCCGGCCCGCCGTCGTCGTCGCCGTCCCGAGAGAGCGTTCCGCCTGGAATACGGGACGTAATGGTGTCGACTCTCTGTGCGACGTAGCGAGGAGGAAGAGGCGAGGGAGGCGAGCGCGCTAAGCGTCTGGCAAGCTGCCCGGACATACAGGCCTCTTCCTTCGTGACGAGCTTGTTAAACTTATCGAAAGCGTCAAATTAGGAGAGAATCAGAGTCGCTGGCGCTCATATTTTTTCTCTTCTGCGTGCGTACTTTTTTCTCTTTACGGCCTTTTTCGAGCTCAAATTGCGCGATTTTTATATTTCTCTTCTATTATTTTTCTGAATTTAAAAAGCTGACTTCATTCAAAAACATGCGATTTCATTTCAAATTTTACAATCTATGTACAGCTTCGACAAATTAGAACCATGAATCCTTAATTGTTCAAATAAAAATATCTCTTCTATAAAATGTCTCTTTTTTGGAAAAACTAAATAGTCATAGTTTACTTCTTGTTACTAATGAAAGTTATAAGCAATTTGATAATTTTTTATATGATAATGTCAAGTTGGAAATAAATTGATTTCTCATTACTACATCGACAGCAGCGCGTTAGCGTAAAAAGTCGCTGATAACGATATCCTCCGTGATTGAGGGCTGTTGCGCGAAAAATTACGTCCCGAGAAAAATACCTACACACACTCGTAAGCATTCGCTGTGTACACGTAGAATAACTCTCGTAACACGTTAGAGCAGCTAAATTTTATTTTGAGCTGCTGTCGTTTGTAACAGCTTGCACAAAACCAGCGCGGATGATATACGAGAATAACCGGCTACCGGCACCGTTCGTATACGTATTAACGCGAAGAGGAGGGGGGTTCGACATCGCAATGATGAGTGGAACGATATACCTGTAATTATTATTATAAATCACGCGGTACTTCGACCTACTGCCAAAGTGCAGTAATTATTACGCGACTGCCAGTCGATCGAAAGCGCGTGAGTAGAGAGTGCATCAACTTCGACAGCCTCGGCTTTTTTGATGTCCTTTTTTTATGCTTCTTTCGCTCGACATTTTCTGATTGCTTTTGGCCTACTGTTCATTTATTCTTCAGGGGAATAGTGTAGCGAATTATTTTCTTTGTCGAATGTTTTCAATAAGCGAAAAAATTATAAATAATTACTTTATAACAAGCTGATAAATAGCATGTGATGGCTTATTATAAAATTTTTATTTTATTGATAGTAAATGTACGCGATAATACGTACAACTGATTAACAGCATGAAAATAAATCTAAAGTCTCACATTTTTATATAAAGAATTACATCGCGATTCGAGGAGTTGAGAGGTGTTCTTTTTTTAAGGCTCTTCCTCCTACTTTCTGCCTCTAATCTCTTCTCAACAATCCCTCTTTGTCGGGACATCCCGAATATCTGCCCGGTCGCTCAAGAGAAGCTGCTGTCCATCGCTGTCAAATATTCTCTTAGATCCACGGACTTAATGTGCTCCCATTGGACCGAGCGATAGACGAATTACGGCGAAATCGCTGCAGGTTAGCAGGAGAAAGAGGCAAAATCGATCGCCTAAGAATTTTATCCCTCCAAAACCGGCGGCTAAAGAAAAACGCGCGCTTTTCGTCCTCTCTAGATCGGCTATATCTATTGACTTGCTGATTTGCTTTCGATGGCCCAAGTGAGCCCGGAGGATCGTCTTCAATACAGAAGAAAGATGTCCGAAAAATTGATAGTAAGCTCCTGCAAGCAAACTGTTGGGTGAAAGTTTTCGTGAAAAGCTCAACATTCGTGCTTGAAAAATTGTCAAAAATCTCATTTTATTACTTTTTTAAATATTGCTGAATTTATCCTTTTTATAGATACCGGCATTTTTCTTAAATTAATGCAGCATTTTAACTTTAAATGACTCAAAACGTGTTTCTAAGACTTTTTTTCAAAAACGTTTTCATCGCCCTTACAAAGCTCTCTACAGAAGCGAAATTTAAAATCTCAAAAAATATTCTATGTAGAATCCGAAAAATGTCAACATCCATCAGACCTTTTACGGTCATTATATTCAAATCGCCGTCGCATTTAGTTTCTCCATTACACATTAATTACACAGCGCGCAAGCTATATTAAAAATTACGCTCGGGCAATAAAGAATTATACGATGAGCAGCGCGAAGCCGCGGATTTTCGCCAGCCGATCAAGCCATTAATTTAGATAAAGCTCTTCTATTTATTTTCCGGGAATGAAATATCACCCCCCGATCCGCGCCGTGCTCTCGGGGCATGAAATTGATGATGAAATAAAGTGGTGGAGAAAAATGCAAAGAAAAAGGACAAAAGAGCCGAGTGCCGTATATAGAGCTAGCTAGCTGCTAGACAAAGAAAAAAGGCGGAGGAGAGAGACGAAGGAGAAACAGAGCGAGATAGGAAATAGCTGACGCCCGGTGTGACAAAAGACAGGACAGCCCGCGAGATAGAGCGATAGGAGAGAGCGTTCGCGGCCGTGCGGAGAGAGAGAGAGAGAGAGAGAGAGGGAAAGAGAGGAGCTGCACAGGAAAGTCGGATGGGAAAATCAATTATTGTCATTACACTCTCTAGTTGCAATCCTGACGCGGCGGGCCGGGGCTCCTGTGATATATGTTACTCTGGCCGGGCAACGCAATAATCCGTTACCCCGCCCATGTATATACTGCTCTCTACCTATATAAGTATATATATGTATATACGTATATATATAATCCTTCTCTCGCTCTCTCTCGACCTCAAAATACCATCGCATCACGAGCCGGCAATTTGTCACGAGTAGTGCTTATTAGGCAATTCCCCGCCACGTTACACAGAGCAAGAGTGAGACAGGCTCGCTTCGGTCATTTATTGACGCATCTACGATGCCGTGAATTTCATTAGAATACCGCCAAGATTGGAGCCCGCTTAGTCGCGTATTTCTCCACTCCCCAGCCCCACTCTCTCTCTCTCTCTCCCTTTTCAGCCTGCCCCTCTTCGGTGGTAGCACGTTGCTATGCGCGACGCTCTTTACACTATCCGTCCTTCGCAAACCTCACTCCGATTCTGAGCTCTGGCTTTGATTTTAAACGCTGTCATCCCTCTATACCTGGCGAACCAACAATTATTTTCGCCTTTCAATATCATAAATTGCAATTGCTTTCTTTTTCAATGGCTGCCTAGAAATAATTTATAATTTATAATAATTTATGTAATTTTATATTTCATACATTTAATAATTGTCAACAATGTGTCTCTTCAAGGATAATATTACGGATTTCTAAAATACTCTCTTCTGCAAGAAAAACAATTCTTTTTGCCTTTTCAAAAATATTTCAATACAAAAATTGTAAAAAAATGAAAATAAATAGGCAACGCGTTACGTAACATTAATTCAACAACATCGATGGGCGAATTTTGTACTAAACCCTCACAGCAGCTAATCCGCAACTTTCTGCTCAAAATTACTTTACACAAGCACTAGTAGGTAAACCATGTTGCAGGACAATCGGGTTTTACCAGATTTTGACTGAGCGCAAGTTGCGGACTCGAGGGAGGAACAGTTACATATCATGATCACACGCGACGCTCGACCGATCAAAGATCGCCGTGCACATGAGACAAATGAGTTTAAACCGTGAACTCAAGCACCGTGGTTGTGGGCGTCCTAGAGAGAAGGGCTCGAACAAGAGGCGCAGTACCTCGCCAATAATCGCGTTAATAACGAGCATTAGAGGGGAGATGGAGAGAGAGCAAGTCGGTATATTTGTAATCCGAGCCGCTTCTGATTACAAGATTACCTTCTGCTTTTAATAGAATCTGCAGCTAATTTTTAATTTTTGAAAACGTTGACTTTCAAAGCGAGCTTTTTCAAACTTAGCCGCATAGAAAATTACCAGCTCGTACAACGTCATTCGGCATTCAAGACGTATTTCGCCCAAAGCGTCGCCCTCTCGATAGTCCTCCTTCTCCAGTCCCAGGGATTTTTTGTAGAAAAAGCGAGCACCGGCAATATCCCCGAAAGTTCAATGTCGAAGAGCTCGAGTCCCCGTTCGAAAAGCCATCGCACGTGGCTAAAGCAGAAAAATTGCGCGCCGCCTATACACGCAGACAGCCGCGCGCATTTCGGGGTGAATCACCTTCCTGAATAAGTCGGGATTGATAGCGAAAACGCCGATTCACACCAGGAGAAACGTTGACGCTCTCGGGAAGGAAGAAGAGCGGCGGCGCAGATGTAAGAGAAGGATTATCTTGCGCGTCGGAGCTTTGAATCCGATAGCGATTGCTCGCACCAGTGGCGGCTGCGGGAGGGAGGCTTTTAAGGTATTAGCCCCCAAGGGCCGATTCGAGACCGAAGAAGGAGGGGCGCGGCAGGCGAGGCTCTCGCACTCCGTTTACGAAGGCCGTACGTGAGATATTATTCGCTTGAGATGAGCGATTGCGACCCGATGGATGTACGTGGCTGCGTTTGTGTGTGTGTGTGTGTGTGTGTGTGTGTGTGTGCGCCTCTATGTGATCTCATCAGCTATCGCGCGGTGAGTCGCCTCGATAAAGCTTCGTTTCCAGAACCCTCTTCTCGCTTCGACTTCCGTGTCTGTATAATGCTCAGTTTAAGGTAAACCCCTTGTAATTTCGGATATCTACAGTTTTTTATGTCTTTCTTTAGATCCAGGAACTCTGAAATAGTTTTCCGAGGCGGCGAGCCAGTGTATAATTGAATTCTTTTAGCTTATCGGTCCAAGTCCTATTTTAATAATAGTACTTTTCGACACAGATATGGAAGTTGATTATTTACCTCGTGAGACATTTTTCGCTCGAGCGAAGTCTCACGAGGTAAATAATCAACTTAAACACTAGTATCGAACATTATTTTATACCACGAGCGCTGAAAAATCATTTTAAAGTCGTGATTTTGAGGTTAGAGTGGCATAAATTCGTATTTTAATAAAAAGAGTCATTTTCATTTTATACGGAAGTACAATGAAAGCGTTTGCAGTCTTACGTGCATGAAAGTACATTCACATAAAGTTGCTACGAGTCGGAATGTAAGCAAGAGGCAATACGAGCTTGAGGATATTCCGACATAAAAATTTATCGATGCCATGTTTACACGACGCTTTGAATCGCAGTCGCTCAGAAAATCCTTAAATCGTTTTTATTGTAGCGTCCGTAAGCAATACTGAATAATGAAAATCCCTATTGACTCTAAAAAAGACTTAAATTTTAACCTTGGAAAAAAGCAGTCTAATGAGGGAATAAGTCTCTGTTGTCTGATTAAAAAGATCTGAATCTGATATTTGACCCGGCAGAAGGCGGAAGTCGTTACCGCAGGTATTATTGGGTATTATCGCTGGCATTGATCCCATACTTTTTGTTCTCTCTTTTTCGTCGGTTTCTTCTCGACATCAAGCGTCCGTAAAGCAGATTACTGTGAGGGGTGCGGCGAGACACTTTATCGAGAATTCATCAATCACCGCAAAAATAAATAAATTTTCTACTGCCTTCAGCCGAAAGAGTATATTTCAAGCTTTGCGCACAAAGATAACGCGGCTTTTGGGTTCATAAGCGTTATTTGAAAATCGACCGTTCTAGAGATTCCATTAGCCAGCGAACGTTTGTAAACGATTTTTGATATGATATAATTAAGCACTCCACTATTAATTTCATTGACTTCAACAGAGTTTGTAAGCTAATTTAATTGAACCTAATATTCAGAGGTAACAATTAATTAGTGGTGCCAAATCAAGGTTTATGTTGCAGCGTTTTAGGCCAGCAACAACAAAATTGAACTACCATTGCAGGTTTGCGGAAGCGCAGATGGGAAATTATTTTGGTATTTCGAGTGAAGCAGCGCAGAGTAAGAGAGATACTTCGAAAGGGTTTTCCATTAGCCCGTTTTTGATTTGATGTAAACTTGGGCGCGCGCTTGTTTGCGGGCGCAAACTGACTGGGAGCGAAAGGACGCACACGTAAAGGCGCACGCGTGTGCTTCCGTTGCAAGTATGTGTGGATAAGGGCGAACCAAAAAGAGCGTCTGGGGAATTCCCATTAATTGTAACGAGTTCGCTTAGGAGGCTTACATTATAACGTGTTGGAGCAATTTCTGTAAGAGTAGCTATAAACGGCTCGAAGCGGTTAACTTACCTGAAATAAGGAAGATGAACAAAAATTATAGGACAGCATTACTGGAGAAGCGCAATTTCATTAATTAACATTAATGACTTGTATTTTTCGGCATTTATCGTTTTAAGTTGAGAACGGTAGTTAGTGCGTAACGAGGTTACAGTTATACCAGCTTTTAAAGTAAGAAATTGAATTCGCTAAATGGTTTGGAGAAACAACCTAAGTTGAGCTAACATTTTCTGCCTAAAGCAAGCAGATATAAATCACGATTGCTTCCTCCTAGAGGAAGCTTTGTAATAGTAATTTTTGGAGTTGTTCGAAAAATCTGTTATAATTGTATTTTATGGTGTCAGGAACAAGAATAAATGGTTTTCGAAAAATGTCTGTATGGATGTATGTATGTGTGTTTGGCTAATTTTATTTATTTTTTTTTATTCGCTTTTTTTTGCGATGGCGGCAAAAAAAATCGTTTTTTGTTTTATCGCAAATTTTTGATTTTCGAAAAATTTAATTTTAATTTTTTTTAATGATAAGATTTCAAAATTAAAAAGAACCTTTGAAATTCATCTATTAGTTTTTGTTTTATAACGATTTTAAATTATACATGGTATCGCGATTATATCACCAGGTTAAAATCACCTTTTTGCTCTTGTATTGTCTTTCAAATGGTAAGTTACAAGCATCGGGCCGCCTACTAACAATAAGTGCTTAATTCCCAAAAAAGCTTTAAAGCCATTTTACCGTTTACCGAACGCGCGCAGTTCTACGCAGTATACATGCAGGGCACGATAATAGATACGAATTGATTCAGCGTTCCGGTCCTTCGATTTGTCCTGGTTTACTCTTATCGCAGAAGCCCATTCATATTACATTCTTCTCAGTGGCCTTCCTCCAGCTCCTTTCACAAGTACTTTCTCGCTCTTTCAAAAGAACGTGGAGAGGCAAGCACTCCCGAAAGATACGCTGCACGCACGAGATCCTTGCGAGCGCCGCGTTACAAAGCCTAGAGTTCTCTTTCCCCGGAAATTGCATCTTGCACGCTTACCTCTACCCACCTACCTAGTCTCGCGTCCCTGAATAAGTATTTCAGCCCTCCTCTGCCTCTCTTGTAGTCATTTCCAACGCGCACTCGCACAGTTCATACGTATAAGAGAACCGAATTGATAGCGAGCCCCGCTCTGCCGATCCACTTTCGTTAAATCGTATCGCGAGAGTAATGCTGCTGTGCCTGTGTGCATTCGCTCGGGCATCCGCTATAGACCGGAATCGTTGAAGGAGATGCTTTGAATTTCGGACAAGCCCACCATTATCATAAAGCCAACATTTTACGTTACACGAATACTAACCTAATGGTTCATTAATAATTCGCTGCCCGAGCAGTTTACAAGTTTTTAAAACTGTTAGATATTTTTTGTGAAAAAAAGTCGGTAATTTGCGACTACTTATTCCTCGAGAAGTAAACAATTAAAAAAGCGAACACGTACGTCAGAGTGTGAGGAGAAGTTGGTCAGCTAACGATCGAATGATAGTTTTCGAGCTAGAACTGCGTTCGAATTCCCGCAGAATTCAACCCTCTGTGTGCTCGAGGGTTTATGGTTAGATATTTCAACGGTGGAATTCATCAATCTGATGCGATGTACTGGCACAGCGCAGGGACACCAACCCATGTCATAGATAAAGATGACTGATGGGCACTGTCAAAAGTGCTAATGGCATCAAGGTTTTGTTTTCCATATTTTTTATTTGTGAAATCTAGTTGCTAATTGTTTGCTGTTCAATAATACTAAAAGATGAATGTTTGCGGAAGAAAATCTGATAAATATTTAACACGCGCAAGAAACTGCATGCGTAAAGAAATAATAATATGCGAGTATAATGTTATTAATTACTGTTTCCTTTGACGATTCATCAATCTGCGCGATCAGCAAGCTTAAGCTCTAATCAGTGACTAGGTCTAATCGTTATATTCAATCATTTCAAAAGCAATATCTGAGAAGTTGGCAAGACAGAACAACGTTTACCCAGGGCGCCTTCTCCCTAAATCATGAGCATCAGCCTAGGCGAATCCCTGGACTCTCCTTTGAGGCAAGAGGCCGAGATAGCAAAGGAGCCAGCCAGCTAAGTCTCCCCGAATACTGGAGACAAAGTTAGGGTTAGCCATCGCAGAGACGTCGGCCTAGTTCCCAGACGACATCAATCGCTATTCGGAGGAAAACAGCGGAGCGCATAATTGTTTCCGAAGGTCCGGCTAGCCACACCTCCGCAAGAAAGGGTCGTCGCAAGAGGTGCAAGCACGATCACCACCCTCCGATACGTCGCTTGTCCGTCTCCAGGACCAAGTCCCAGCCGTCTATTTTACACATTCATGAAGCGGTATCAAAGGCCGTCAAGATCGGCGCGCGAGAGATATTCTCCGAGGAATACCGAGGAGGGAAGACCTTGTCCCGCGTGTGTTTGCGGTAAACCTAAAACAATCGATCACCTCTGCTTCTGTCTCTGTCTCTGTCTCCTCGCGTATGCTTACGCAAGAGATAAAGCCCGGCGTGCAATCGATAGCGTCCAGAGCGAAGACGGCAAAGGCGGAAGGATATATCGCGACTGCTGCTTCTTCGCTCAGCCCGCTTTGATTAATTGCATTTCAATAACCCAGAGTTTGTCTTTGTTATCAGTGCCGCCTCCGCACACGTCTTCTCCTTCCACTTGGACTCGTGCAGCGCGTCATCCCTGGAATCGAGATTAGCCGCGGGATATCTCGGCACGAGCGAGGTTTGATTAATCGCATATCGAGAAACGATCCAATTTATTCATAACCGAGGATCGGCAGTCTGCGAATGGAGAGTTCGCGTATATGCAAGCGCTGGGCGAAAGGTCCGATAGGCGTTGAAGCTCTATATCACGGTACTCGGCAATACATATAAATTTAAATCTGGATTCAATTACTTTTCTTAGTTGGCCGCTGATTCTCGACCGTTCTGCGCTCTCTGCTACAGTAACCCTGAAATAATATTAACTAAAGTGACAATGTAGCTTTTCCATTTGGTGAAAAAAAACTCTCTTTCAAAATATTAATACGGAGTTATTGCGCAAAGTGTGTTGTTAAATGGAATCGGATAAAGCCGAAAATCAAGGAGAAAATAGGTTTCGACCTTCCAAGTTATATATTTTAGATGAGAATATATATTAGGGTTAATGGTGAAGGTAAAAGTGTCGGAACTAATGGCGTAGGAGCCGACGAGGTAGAATTTGCCGAGTGTTTCATTATAGCCCTCTTTGTCATCAAACCGCCTTAGGGGCTGAGAAATTCAATCGTCGTTTCGATGTTGTTGTGCCCCTTTTTGCTCCTTAACGCTTCTTCGGGGAGAGCAAAATTTTTCGATTCTGCCACGTCACATCGAAAATCACGTCGAGGCACATAAATTTGATATGAAAAATTTTTCCCCCTTTTTTATTCGTTTAATTCCATAAAGCTCCACAAATTTTAAGCTAATATAACTTTTATAATAAAATGAGATTTATTTTTAAGAGCAAACACTCTTTTGAAATAGATGTAAAATGGAGCCAAGAACTTGAAAAAATACACGCGGAATAAAAAAAAAATCGATTTTATTACTATATATTGTGCAACAAGTTCTCTCCATTTCCAGTAAATGTATTTCTCTGTCTTTAGAAAATCTTATTTTCAGTAGCCAACAACTACCGCCACATTTCACGAATGACCACACCACGAATGCGTAAATATTTCGCACATTCGAGTTCGCCTGCCGAGCTCGTAAATCACTCTCCAGAGAGAAAAGAAAACTTTTGCCAGGCATCAAAAAAGGGCCCCTCGTAAAGGAAAGATTCAAAGGGCGCATTACCCCTCATAATTAATAAAGGTTCAAAAGCGTAACATAAACTACCGGTAGTAGCCGTAGGAAGAGCACAGTGGCGCGGGAGTCCGAGAAAATGCTTGCCGGAATTGCGCTCACATTTACCAAGGTCGGGCGCGCTGCTGCGAAAACAAAGGCATTTTCCGACTTGGCCGCTGCCGACGCAGAAAGAGAGGGAGGTAGTAAGCCTTTGCGCTCGGCTGCGGCGGACTCGTGGAATGAAAAGCTGTGACAGAAAGACTGGACATAGAGAGAGAGAGAGAGAGAGAGAGAGAGAGAGAGAGAGAGAGAGAGAAAGCGTGGATAAATGGACACAAAAATTCGAACAAAGGAAACCAGAGCCTGCATACCGCGAATACCTCGAGCCCTAATCCCGTCGCGTGCGCGCGTTGCTCTATGCTCTACCCTTTCTCTTCCACCCGCTCCGGCCCAACCTATCCCACTTGCCGCAAAAGACATTTTCGTAACGAACCGGACTGTGATTTCAGCAACGAGAGACTGTATCGTTTTTCACTCGTCTGCCTCGTTTCGATTTGAGGGGGGCGCCGAGGGATGGCTCGCTTATGTATCGACCAAGATGAATACGTGCTAAGCGACGGAGAACTTTTATAGTGCCTGGAAACGAGATTCCGCCAAACTTTTATGTCCTTTTAGTACTTTTAACTGGAATTCTTTCTTACTTGTGGGAAATAATTGCGAAATTTCTTTGAAAAACGATCAACAAGTTGGCTGAAATGTGCTTATATCCTTCATAACCAGAATAGATTTTTGCATATTGCAGCGCGCCTAAAAGGTGATTACGTAAAATTGATGTTTTAAATACGAAAGTCTTAGGCTAACGTTACGCTCGAACTGCTCCAAGAACCGTAACATATTTCAAGGGCAAATTCTAGGGTGAAATAATTGTGTATATTGGATTCAGAAAACTTTTTGGATTTCTTAACAAGTTGAAATAAAATTGGAAAAGTTTCCTCGTCATGCGGAAAAGTACTCGACATTTTTACAGATCATTAGATACGCTGAACGTTACTGCCCGATGCAGTAGATCGCGATTATTCAAGGAATATTTTCTCGCTTGTCGAACATGCAAGCAAAAGGATTATCGAGAAAGAGAGGAAGGAAGCACGAGCTGGAGAGAACTCGATTTTCGAAGCTCGGCAACTGGTAAACACATTAGTATAAGAGCTATTAGTAGCCGACATCGAATGTTCGCGCGGAACCGTAACTTTGCGTCAAATGATGTTAATTTTCCCACGTATCGCGCGGTGTCAATAATTTATGTTGAAATGTGGCTTTTGCTCCATTTGCCTGGCGTGAAAAATAGCGCAAAGCATTTGACCATTTTAATGGATGAAAAAGCGTCGTCTGAAAGTTAAAAAGTTCAAACTGATTCCGAATTCATTCTTAAAGCCATAATGGCGAAACGACAAATCCTGCTACACTCATCTGGCGTCCTCAAAAGTCTAAAGGAGGAAGGCTAAAGCCGTGCCGACTTGCGATACGGTAAGCGCTCGGCAAAAGCGCCGGGCCGCATCCACGTTATCAGTGCACTCAAGTCGACGTCGCAGCGAGACTAACAGCTGCAGATCTCCGGGCTAAGCAAAAGAAACTGGAGGGAGGAAGAGCGGTTTTAGAGGGGTGAGCTGACGGTTGAATATTCATTCGCGTTACATATGGATCAGCTGGAGAGAGAGAGAGAGAGAGAGAGAGAAAGAGAGAGAGCTAAGAGGAAGGGCGTACCGTTAAGCTCTGCCGATGCAACCCATGTATAGGTAAAGGTTTCTCCGGGTTTCCCGGTGGGCGATATTGCATCTGACCATCGGAGCAACGATTATCCAACGGACACCTTTAAGATACGGCAGAGCTTTTAGTTGGAATTTCGAGGAATAAAACGAAGCGGTAACACGTCAAAGGGTTTCTGTGAAAGCATGTCTGAGCTTTATAGCTAAAGTTCAGATTATCCGATGACTTTAAACTTTATGCGGAGTGGCTTTGGTAGCAAGTTATATTTTATGCTGTACGCTCATTAAAAACTTAGTACTTTTTCAGTTAATGATTATTTTTTTAATTATTCGACCGCGGAATAATTAATAAAATTAGCAGTCTTAAAGAGTACTAATTAGGTTCCCCTGCAATAAATTTCCATTTTTAAGGGTGCTTTAGATGTATAAATATGCGTATATTGTAGAATGTATAATTTATATCGCAAATAAATTTTATTTTAGCGCTGTAAAAAAATTTTAATTTAAACTTCGGATATAAATAGAGGTTTGTATTTGCAGTTAAAAAGAGGAAAATAAAACTTAATTAAACGAAGGGCGAGTATTGATTTGTCTAAAATTAGATAACGTCAGTGCGCGTCATAGTTCAATTTAATTTCCTTCTCTCTAAAAGTCATTTCGGCTACAAGAGTTGTTGGAAAAAGTCATGGCTACAGGCCGGGAGCTCGAACACTGTCATTAGCTGCTCCATCAGGGCGGGCAGCTCGATCAAAGAAAGAGGAACCCCTTTTCGCTTAGCAGCCATTTCGTTCATTTCCGGTCCACGAGTAGCGGAGCGAGATCCATTTGCCGCCTCCTCTCTGCTCCCGCCTCCACTCGGAAGCTACCTTTCCCGCAAAGCTGTCCCATTGTGCGTCGTCGTCGTCGCCGCCGTCCGTCAAGCAGTGCCGGAGACGTCGGACGTCGCTCCCGTCGGTTTATATTACTCGCTCGAAAAGTGAAGAGCCACCGGTTCGCGTGCATTTAAAAGTGCTGCCCATTACGCTGCGCTGCAATTATCGCTTTTCGATTTCAATTTAAGTTCAGAGGAACGACGATGAAAGAGTCGACGCTGTATAGAGAGCACTTTTTTCGACTATGGCGGCCAATTGATTTACAGGACGATGAGTCCTGGCTAATTCTTCGGGACTGAAAGACGGGCTAATGTTGCGGCCATTAATGGACCTAGACAAAGCACTAACGGACTTTGCTGATTCGATTGCGCCAAGAGCTTTCAAAAATCGATAAATCTACTTACGTGTTTGACTGCTCAGCAGCCACAGACTGTTAATGGGAAATAGAAGCTTACCTGAAACAGAAAGAAAACATCAGGTTAAAAACAAATTGGTGCAATGTTGAAAAGTAAATTTTGAGAAAAGATTAAGGGCCATCCCGCCGCTCATCAAATGTAAAAACAAGCAAAACTTTTTCTAATCAGCACCTCGAAAAGTAACTTTTTAAAAGAGCATTAAGCCCAAGTAGTTTTAGTTTGCTCGAAGGAAAAGGCTAGGAAAACGACTGTAAACTAGTTCCATTTGCCGTAAACAGCTTTAATTCCCGCGCAATTTGTTGAGAGCATCTAAAGTACCATATACGTAAAGGGCCGGTAACGAATTTTAGCACCGTTAATGTGACATACTAAAGTGGATAAACCATAGATAAATTTTATCTTCCCCGACGCGAAGATTGCAAGGAAATTTATAACCACCGAGGAACTCGAGTGCGCGGGGGGTGGAAGCGGAGACCCACTAAATCTTCGCGATTATCGCTAAGATTCTCGGACTCATGGCGATAGTAATGCTAGTACTAAGGGGCTCCCTCTTGCGCTCGGCAATTTCAACTGAAATTCCCTCTTATAACCATACGCGAGCGAGTGAGCTTGCTTACTTTAGTTTACGCTGTACAGAACCTCGCGCTCGCTGCGTCGCCGAGAAAAATTCTGCTAAAGTGTGTAAGCTGTCGGCGCTTCAACAAAAGCAAGTGCCGCTTCTACGCGTTGGCGTGCTTTGAAATCCTTTCAATTTGCAGAATTATTTCGCTGAAAATTTTAGCTTATGGAAATAATGGAGAGCTTTTAATCAGCGCTGTACTTGTCCCAAATGCATCTACAAGTCAGTTTCAGACCGTCAGATTTGGCAGAGCGTGGCGAAGACGTTACTGCTAACACTTCCTGTTTCCACACTTTTCTGGCACGCGCTTTCTCGATCTCCCTCCTTCCTCTCCGTAGATAGACGCGAAAATTCATTACTCCAAGGCAAAAGCCATGGACATAACTTCATTTTTTAATTATCAAAGATGGCCGAGATTCAAATTGGCTGAGTTACAAAAATAAAAGTTCTCGGAGGATGATTTTATGATACCAAATAAGGTAAGGCATATTTTCGTCCAGACAGACAAAATGTAAATGCAAACAGATATTTAAAGGCGATGTATCGCTGCATATCTTGTACTTTATAAATATTGAAATTAAAAAAAAAAGAAATTATTGAATTTAGTTTGTAAATAAGTATCTGTACAAAAGATAAAATAAGAAAATTACTTCAATAAGGTGGCATCGATTATTGATTTAAAAAATTGCAAAAAATGAAAAAGTGCAATACGAAATAAAAAAAATTTGTTTCCGTTTTAATACAGCCAGACAGCGTCAGTTGATATGACCGATGCAACTAAGCCGAGAGAAGCAAGTGATGTAGCGACAAAAAACGGGAGGCCGGCGCAAGTGCAGAGTAGTTGATTCGGTCTCCCGTCCGATGGCAGCACGTGCCTGTTAAGCTCGACTTTATTTATTCCCTCTAAGCCAGACTTTCGCAGGTGATTCTGGGTCACGTATTCGACGTTTTATTTATAAATGATTGATAATTACGTTATCTGTTTTACAAATTCTATAAATTAAACTTAAATTTTTTAAATTTATAATATCAAATTCATAATTTTATAATTTTAAAAACTAAGTTTAGTTAAGATTTAGCGAATGTTCAAAGATTCACCTCCCGCAGATTCGCGTTTAACGCAAAAGTTGCGCAATAACGCTCGGTAAATCAGCAAGCTGGAATAATTTTAGCGACGGCGTACGCGCTGATCGGAGCGAAGAAACGTCACCGCCGATGAATCGCCAAAGCCGCAGAGCAGACGCGGAACGCGTCGCTGCGAAGAAAGAGGAGGCGGAAGAATGCGCAGTCGGGAGAGGAAGAGCGCGGAAGGGTGGCCTACCGGCGATAAATAAACGAGGCTGAACGTGGGAGGAGGCAAAGAAAGAAAGAGAGAGATATGGAATTATTGATCTACGACTGTTTCCGCGATTTACGAGCTCGGATAATGCATTCGGAATGCGTTTAACGGTCGAAACCCGAGCCAGTTGTTCCATCCCCTCTGCGTGGCTGCGCCTCCAGCGGAACGGCGACTTTGTCTAGTTGAGCGTCGCGTGAGTCGCGCCCTCGCTCGAATCGCAAACTTTCTCGCGATATCTTTTGTGGGAAATCCAAAGGCTTTGCCGCGACCGATAGGTTGGGAGTCGGCTCTGGAAGCACACCAGTGAACTGATCAGCAATTGGCTACTTTCCCCAATCTTTCCAACTTTCGTCGATTGTTGCAGCAGCAATCTTTTTACAATCTTAGCGAGCATCGACGGAGCAGGGACAGGTAGCAACACGTAGCCAGCGATATGGCGAAAACCAGCTCGACGTATCGATCTGGGCTCTTTTGTTTGTTCGGCAGGCACAGGCGACGCGCTCGCGGCTTTTCGGCTCGACGAGCGCGAAATGAAAGCGGCGGCAGCCCACATAGACGTGGGGAACAATGGCTCCGGCACAACGTTATCCCCGGATGCTTGACGATTTGGCGCGAATGAACGCGCACGCCGCTCGAAAAAAGCGCGGTTCTGTAATCTCGGCCGGATTACGAATAAGCAGAGCCCGACCTGGGATTACAGACGTTTATTTGAAATTTGAAAAAGAACTCGCTTGCATTTCCGATAAACAATTTATTTCAAGCTCAAACGGGAGAAAATTGATGAATTCGGTCGATACTTTGAAAACAGAGTTAAGCTCGATCGCCTGAAAGCGGGAAACCGTCGGGTCAGCTGTTTTCCGCAGCGCTTTGTAGGCCGACTCGATACAGCGCAATCCCGAAGCGGGAAAAAGGAAGAACTGCTGGCTCTGATAAAAAATACGATCAATTCCGTGTCCTGTGTGGGACCGGCCGGGGCCGGGCGTCACTCAAAAACAATTGCTTTTCTCTTTCTGACCATGTAACGGGGCACTCGCAATCCGACCGAGACTCGCGGCTCTTGCGTCACGAAGCGGCCCGAAATTCTCCAGTTTCCTTGGCGAATTTCGCGTTACGTGGAACGGGGAGGCAAGAGAGATGTGAATTCCGTCGCTCGTAAAGGGCTTCGACTCTATGAGGGATAAGTCGCTGGATCTGCTTCGTCGAGAAAGAGAGAAGAGCAATGAAAGGAAGCGAGACTTATCGAAAGATGAAACGCTTTGAAGAAGAGCGGGAAGGAGCCGAGGAAAATTGTAAAGAGGAAAAAGGGAAAAGGGTGTGTTGAAATATTTCTTCCTTATGAATTATTCTGGCTCTCGCAGCTGCCACGTATTTCTACCTGAATAAATGTTTTAAATAATTTTTCAACTTTTTACGCTATAGTATATAGCTCGCGATTCATAAATTTTGAGCTCAGTTCTCCATAATTTTTGAAGCATTCTGAAAAATCTCCGCATTACGCGCCTGCCTCGAATTTCTTCCTTGAAATTTCAAAATTTTTTATCCAAAAAGTACCGAAGTAGCTCTTCAATTTAAAAAATTAGGGTCCAAGTCATAAATAAGTGAAGAAGACTTCTCTCAGTCCATTAAACCCACAAAGCCGAGCCTGCAAATGAAATGCCCCCGCGTCCCGCTCGAAAAAGTGAATCCTCAGCAAAGGATCGGAATAATCCGCGGCACCTCTATAATTCACGCACATTCTAATCGCATAATTGACGGAGGATTTCAGAGAAAATGGTTCGCAGGCACGTCCAGGACAATACGCATGCAGGCACGCGACGACGCTATTCAATTGGCTGATATCCCCCTTGATTCACGGTGCTGCACTATTCAGACGACGGCGGAGATTCACGGATTGCGGGAGGGAGGGAGAAAGCGGCGTATCACTGCGTTGGTAAACAGAGTTATCTTGGCTAATGAAAACGTTGGAGAGTGTCTGCGTGCGTGTCGCGCCGCACACTAGCCTGGAGGGTGCTACAACCACCTAGGCCCTCGACTTTACTGCAGACTGGCTTCTGTCATTCTCCGCTTCTCGCCTGCGCCCCTTCTTCTCTTTGTTTGGATTTATGGCAGGATTTGCCGCTGAAAATTCCAGAGCAATTGGTCGGGCTCGCGGTTTTTGCTCCTGGATTTTGTATGACCGATTCCCTAGCCGCCGGCGGTTGCAGCTGCATTGCGAAAGAGCGAGTTCGCTCTGAAGATATTATTTTTCAATTACAGTCTTCCTAAAGTAAAGAAGGAACATTTTCGTTTTCGTCCATATTACCATTTGTCGCCAGGCTCTTCCTTTCAAATTACTATTTGCCCTCGTGTTCTTCCTTTAAATACAATCTTTTGCACCCTTCCTCCTCTCCCTCCGCATTCCAACTCCAACATCTCTCTCGCGAACTTTTATATTTCACTCCTTTTCAGGATCTCTTTTCCTTATTCGCTCGGCGTACCCTTTTGGGATACGAACTCACTCGCACCCAATTCAAACACTTGAGTCCTGGAAATTATTATGCTAATTCCACCGATACCGGAGAATTTTTCTTTCCAAAGCGGCGCGTTCCTCGGGAATTTCGCGAGGGCGCAAAATTGTTGACGTCTGAAAGGCCTTATGTTAAATCCATAAATTTCACGGATTAAAAAAGTTCGCAGTTGAATTTCAAGCGATATCTTTCAGTCGAAAGCGAGCCGGTGACTGATTTTCCGTTTCGACTTTTAATTTTCCTATTTTTATTTAAAAACAGTTTAATTATAAAAGTTTGTAATTTCGAATCTAGCTCGAAAATAAGATCGGAATTCTAACGGTATTAGATGGATTCTGAAAGTTAAGGTCGCATCAAATACTTGTAAAGTAGCATTACAAAAGTTTGAGGATACGTTTTTCCTGGGCCGCCGCGCTATAAAACCCAGGAATAAGAAGTGCAGATAGAGAAGGAAACAGACAATTCGAAAGGAATTCCCGTAAACATCATAAAGAAGATTGTCTTAGGAACGTATCGCGACAATATAAATCTAAAAGTTTCGAATTTTCTTGCAAATCGAATCGATGCTGCCAGCGTATAGCTCCTGAAAAACATACGCGCGCGGAAGATATTCTTCTTCCGGAAAATGCTCGGGCGCGGAAAGATAGAGGATGCTGGTGTACGCACTCGCTCGCACGCAACAAGGACGCCAAGTAAAAAGAAAATAATACACGCGAGCTTCCTGCTTGCGAGCTAAGGCACGCCTCCGCTTCTCGTTCTTAAATTTCAAAAGCCCGAGTCCGGCACCCGCAGAAAACTTTCTTATTTCCGACTTGACTCGCTCGCTTCCCCTCCCTCCCCTCCTCCATCAACTTTCTCGCTCTGCCTTTAGCGGTGCCGCGCGCCGCGCGCGTCCTCCTATTTTAAAGAAATTCAAATCCTATCTGATACTAAAGTTGCGAGAGCGGAAGAGGAGAGAGACAGAGAGCAGTAGCTGACGCGACGGAATTGCTCGAGCCAATCGGATAAGTGTATTTCCCATAGAGAGAGAGAGAGAGAGAGAGGAGGAGAGTTCCGTCCAATCAGATACTAACCTCGCCGCGGGGGCCTTTGACGTTTCTCATGTCTTATCGCGCGATCTCGCAACCGTCTTTCTCTCCCGGCCGCCGCGGCATTTTCCCGATCTTTGCATAAAATGAGGAGGAAAGCTTCAGAAATGAATCAAACGAGCCGACGTTTCAATTATTTCTCACGAGTTACGAGAGCGAGAGAGATGCTCCGCTTCCTCTCTGCCTCTCTTTCTTCTCCGCTCTCTGTACACAAGGCCGCAGCGCAGCGACGCATTGTCGTCTCCTCTCTGTTTTTCTCCTCTTATTCATCCTCGGTTATTCTTTCTCTTTCTAGCTTTCGTCCTTCGCCTCCTTAGTAACCTTAGTTGCGAGCGAAGAATCAATCGGTCGCCTTCGTTTTAATTAACGTCCCTTCTCCGTCGGCTTCGCCTGTCGAACGGCCGGGCGACTTTTTCCATTCAACTTGACCGTCATTCCGCGGCACGTACAGCTCATTAGGATGCCGAGATCGAAAAGCCGAGGAGCGGGAAATGAACGGAGGAACGTCGGCACACGAATATACACAAGGAACTCGAGCTTTTGACTTTTAATATTTGTTCAAGATGAAGATGACTTTTTAAATTTTTGCCCTCAAAGCCACTCAGCTTTCAGCTTTAATTAGCTGTTATTCATTTATCCTGACATTTTCTAAAACCTTTATTTTATCGATAAAGATTCTTTCTAAAGGTGATCAAGTTTGAAAATTATTGTTAATTATTGTATTGAATTTACACTTTGGTAGAATAGTGTTACGTGGGTGATCGGATTGATTGGCATGGCTTTACTCGACCAGGAATCGAACCCGTGACCTTCCGTATTCCCGACGGATGCTCTTCCCACTGAGCTTCCGATGCCTATGCTAATCTCTTCTTCCAGTCGTTAACTGTTTCTAAACAGTAAAAAAAGCAAAGATAATGCTTAAAACTTTCCATTTACATAGATTTTCCATATTTGCTTTGAGCAGCGTCGCGCTTGAAATCTAAATCTCCATCGGCGTCGCTCAAACGTGGCGAAGTAACGAACGCCCGCGTCGAGCGTAAAGTAGCCATCTCAGCAGCGGCGATGGACGAAATAATCCTCGATCGGCCCCCGCAGCTCTCGATTCCCGAGCGCTCGGAGCGCATCATTGCGATTCCCAAATTAACGCTGGTAATCGGAATCGGTAAGGGTAACATGATTACCCGCTCGGGCTGCGATTCTGACGTCTCGCTTCGCTGATTGACCGTGAGGCCGAGCGACCCGATGACGTTATATACGGCCGGCAGCGGCGAACGATCCAATCATTCGCTCTCATCCCCACTACTCATTAATGCGGATACTCATTGTGGTCTCGGGCATCTATGCAATGCGCTAATCCTATTGCATTCGGCGGGCCTCGACGGCGCGGTCCACGTCGACAGTTATGCGCCGCCTGCCGATCGCTCTGGGAATTGCTAATTGCGCTTTTTAGCCTCGCGCCGTCGCGCTCGAATCGGCGGAAAAGAGCAGCGAGAGCTCGGTTTATCTATCGTTAAAGTTCCAATATAAATATAGCGCAGCTGACAAACGTAAAAGTGACAAAAAGAGCGAGCCGACCGGTGGGGAATCGAAAAACTTCAGGAATCCAGGGGGCGTTCGGGCTCTCATAAATTCCCTCGCCCGCGCCAGTGCAAAAAGAGTTGCGGCACAGCCGGCACTTTGCGCATTTTTCAAACGGCATTTTACGATATTCGCGCAAAGCGCGCTCGCGCCTGCGTACACAAACGGGCTAAGCGAAAAAAACAAAGCAAGAAAAACAGAGGGAAAATAAAACTAAAGAGAAAGCGCTAGTAGCGATTGTGCTTTGGTCGGTCGGTCCATTGGATTGTTTAGCCCGGGGTGAAAGCAGGGGTGACAGTACACGCGAGGTTGCAGCGCGCGCCGCAAAAGTTCGCCCCGCACCGTTCGTTCGCGCCGTGCGTTTAGCGTGATATACGATTTGCGCATCGCGACTACTCTTTCGCTTCCCCACACTTTCGAAAAGAGCATAGGCGATATTAATCGCTCGGGAGATTCATTTTTACGACGCCGTTTTATTTTTTTCGCCCTAGCGTTTCGTGTTATTGTTTTTTTTTTCCTTTTTTTTTCGTTCGCTCGCCGCCCGCCGGTTCACTTTGTGCTCTGCGTGTTGCCCGAAAAATTGCTCTAGCAGTTTGTGCAGTTTCCTCCGCTCTCGACGCGCCTCGCGTTACGAATAAACACACATAAATTCGAGTTAACGGTGCGTTGTGATTTTTTCCTTCCTTCCGGCGTTTTTTGGCGTCCCCGGCTTCGTGCTAAGCATTTGCGAATTTTTGGCTTTCCGATTAAACCCTGGAACTAAAATATTGCACGGCGGTGCTTTTAGCGCATCGAGAAAGTTGTTTGTTTTTTTTCTCTCTCCGGTAAATAGAATCGATTAATTTTATTGGAACTGTCTTGAACTTTCGTGCAAAAGATTTAAAAAGTATTAGCAAGTTTTGCCAACTTTATAATTAAATAAAATAACGTTAATCCTTCGAATATTTTACGCAAATAATCGTTAGCGTTTAATAGGCAAAGTAAACTTAGTGAGTTTATCGTAATGACGATAGTTTTGTCTTTTAATGTCGATAAAGTTTGGGGTGTTGGGAAGAGGGTCGTTCCGTATCCATAGCCGCGCAGCGACTAATCGATAAATGCAAAGGATAAAGGCTGCAACACTGGCGTTAGTCACCGCAGCAATGACCATGTAATTTAGAAGCGTAATTGTTTTATCGTCGTTTAAAGATAACCGCACGCACGGTACCTCATATTAGCAAGGGTATTATTAACACTGCCGACTTCCCCGTGGGTTTCTCTCGATATTCGAAGCGACTAAACCGTTGGGGTTTCGATTATGCATTCGCATTCACCAAGTTCAAAGATACAGTACCGTATTTTAATTCACAAAGTACCAGTGATAATCGTACTTGCTTGCGTATCCGGCGTATCCGGCTGATATCTGGCCGTGTGAGTTTAGCTGCGTCGAAAATAGAAATTTGCACTCGATCCCTTATTTTATTCAAGATTAAATAGCAGCATCCGTAAAATGGTAATTTTTTCGATTCCTATAAATGATTCTCGGTGATTACCGGATAATTTGCGAATTATTGCATTGCTCGCACTCATCCTAGCTCGAGGCTAGATTAAATGCGTAATTATATAAGGGCGAAATTTTGATTTATGACTACTCTATTTTATCGATCGACTTTAATGCAACTATTTACGATAACCGAAATTTTCGAAAATCCAACGCTTAATTAGAAGAAAGTAGCTAAACCAGCAGTTGTCTAATTCGAGGCTTGTCGCTTACAGCTCTCCGAGTTCAGTCGGCTCATTGGTCATGTAAATACCTCCGGTCAGCTACGCCTGCAACTAATTTCTCAAGCCGCGTAAACTCAATTTGGGCGTGCTCGCGCATCAGCGTGTCCGGTGGCAGAAGACTCGCGCAGCGTGCAGCCCCGAAAATTCTTCCTCTATCTCATTTAATTAGCAGAACTAGCTGCTCGATGGGAACTAACTTAACGACGGGTCAGCAGCAATCTTCCTTTACGCGCGCCACCCGTAGTTTGCGCGTTTTACGATCCTGTCCGCGTCCATCTTTCTCGCGGGGCTTTGTGTCAGGCGAAACCGGAAACTATTGTGCGTCGCATGCAGTAACGGATGCAGGACGGGCAGATTTTTACTCTGATTTATTACATCTTAATTAAAAGTTTTACCTGGGACACGCGAGAAGGGTTTAGCTGAGAGCTGCCTCGACGTTTGAGCTTTTGGAATAAAGGTTGTAAAAGGTGAATTAGAAAAGCTAATCCCTTTATACGGGCCATAGATTTTAGTGGCACTCATTTTGCCTGGATTTGTTGGACCGCGCAACTGGGTGGACTGCTTTGAAGTCGAGAGAAATTCGGCAGATAACGCTCTTGACTATTTATTTCGGAAAAATAATTGACTAAATTTCATCAAGGCATTAAAAAAAGCTGAAAAATTATTCACAAGTATGAAGAAAAGCGGAGCGGCGACTGAAATAAATTACCTCATTAATTCCTGTACGCTGCTTTCGCGCCGCATGACTATAACACAAGACATTACCATGACGTATTAACATAACACGCGAAAATGAATTTCGAAAGTTAATAAATGCCGTCCTCTCCGCGCCCGGGCATTTTCGGCAAATAGAAAACTGGACGTGCAGGTGCGCCGTAAAAATGAGCACGGTGGGCCGGGGTGTCGTGTCCATCTCGGAGCTCCTTGCCGGGTTACGTCCCGACTCGTAATTAAAATGTTAAGCCGCGTCGGGGGTGCGCTTGTGCAACTAATTTTCAGCGAGAACCGTCGAGATTTATAGCGGGCGAGTATCTCCGCGCTCGCGCGAAATCCCCGTAAATCGAGTTGCGGCGGTGTGGTAGCTAGCAGCCAGGGCCGACGGCAGTGCATATGGCATAGGCGGCCGCGCAAATTTTACAAGCCCGGGATTTATTGAGCGACGATGAAAAGATCGTTCGTTATGCGCGCGGACGCGCGTGAACTTTTGCCACTTTATCGCGGCTGCAGCAGCGGAGGATGTAGTTGTTTTGCAGGAGGGACGAGCCGCTGCGGGAGAGGAAATTAATTAGGCTCCGATAAGCGAGCGGACTAGCTTTAGTCCCCCGCGCGTTATTAATCGGTCGGAGGGATTTGCTCTTGATTTTTTAAGGGCTTTTTTCGACTGCTGCACGCGGCCTGATGAGTTTCCAGCTGATAAAATGTCGAAAATTCAGCGATTTGGCAAACTTTGGTCCGCAGTTAAGCCCTGCCGTTATCCAAATAATTGCAACAGCGTATCTATGAAATTTCTAGTTTAAGCTAATTTATATATATAATTTTGATTATGAAATTTTTAACATGATTTACTAATCATAAGACTGGATAGGTATGAAAAAATCAAGTGACTTGGACGTTTCAGAACTTCAATTTTCACATTCTTCTAAATGTTTAAATAAAATATCTGTGGATCTAAACAGAAACAAAACAATAAGAGGAATAAATTGCTTTCCAGCTATTCTTTCTGTAAACAACATTTTAATCGCAGGTCGCGAATGCACTTACCACTTAATTAATACCACGACTCGACAATGCCCTTGATAAAGCTGTGTTATTACAGGAATCATCAAGCGCAGCTAATAAAACGCTTAGCTCTTAAGTACGTGTGTATACGAAAACTCTCCCGGGGGTCTTCTCCTCCCCGACTCTTGCTCCCTTCTTTTTGTCCCCGTCGGCCACCGCCGCCACCGCCGCCACCGCCGTTTCCCCTCGTGTTTTCGCGCGTAATACGCGCGTTTATCCGACGTTCGCGTGTTTACGCAGAGAGGCAGTGCAGAGCGAGCAGCAGAAGCGGGTGCGAGGCGCTCATTAAATACAGTTGATCCAGCGGCCGCGTGATTTGCTTAATGATCTGCGAGCGCTACAGGATTTTCGAAAGCATTATGCAGGTCGTGCCAAAAGCCGAGCGCCCATTTTTACAGACGACTTTTTGCGTGAGCGCGGCATATTCCGCGAGTCTACTTTGCTCGAGAGCTTGCGCTCTACCGAAGTATTTATAGGATCGCAGAGCGTCTATTTTTGGGAGGCAAGCAAGGTATTGATAGCGACGGCGGATCGCAGTCGCGTTGCCGCTTCTGCGGTTCACGGCTTGATGACTTTTCGTGTGAGAATCTCAGCCGCTAAAAGTGTTTAGTCGGTAACATTCAAACCATTTCAGAGATTTATTCTAATTAAATTGTCAGTTAAATTATAGTTGCTTGAATTCGTGTGAGCAAAAGGTTCGGGTACATTTGTCACCTGATAAAGCCGAGGTAATATGCCCGGACGGAATTAATTTTATGATGAAACTGGCGTTTGAGCTGAATACAATCATTTATAGAATTTAATGAGCATGAGTTTGTGACGCACTGACTCGACTGTACTTTGGCTCAGAAACATGTTGTCATCGGGCAAGAAACAAATAGAAATGTGCAGTCAGACTAATTTGATTATTCCTACTTTGTTTCGCAGCGCACTGCTTGCCAAATGTCGCTCATTCTGTGCCTTTTAAATGTCCAACTCTATGTGAGTTCGCGGCTCTGAAATACTGGGAACGCCATAAAATTTACGCTTCGGAAGATCTTTATGACAAATTTATTCCGGGCATTAAAAAACAATGAGGGCTTTATTAATCGGAATCGCGCAGTCTATTATTCAAATGATCCTCAATTTGGCACATACTGAAATAATTGATTTTTAAAGTTATTAAAAAAATATTTAAAATTTTATTAGGTCAACACTCGGCACTTAAAAATATGAGCCAATTGATAACGTATGCAAATATTTTCTGCAATTATGATTCGTCAATATTCCAATGAATAAAGCCGCGTGACGCGACGTCTGGATATCAGACAGTCGCTTTCGCACAAGGTGCATATAAGACCATGTTTACGAACGCCGCGTGAGCGCGATGTTCGTGTAATGCTCGTATTACGTATAATAAAGGTCGACTCTCTCGCACTGTTTATAAAACTCATTCTGCGGGGATCGATGCTACTTTCATTTGTATTCCTGCGTGGCTGCGTCCTTTTTTGATAAGCCCATCGTTATTACCTCTCAGTTGATAAGTGAGAACAAATTTATTATGGCGGTCGGTGAACACGAATTTTTAATTTTTTAAAAATATCAAAATCTAGAATACAAATTCATCGTTAACTCCAGCAGCTCCGCACTTTGAAAGTCAATGTCGGTCAGCCTCGTAATTTCACTCAGGATGCTAACGAAATACATATTCTATCGGCGCGCGTATCAGAAGTGCGACGGTAATCGACTTATCTTTAGAATGCACGAGCCGGGAATTACCATTTCCCCGGAATAAAGCGGGGAGATTCACGCAATTATTGGACTTAAAAATAGGCTAAGACAAGAGAGAAGCAAAATTTTCGATACCTTGCCTCGACCGATCGATGTATGCAATTTTCAAGCACGGCGAATTACGCCTTTAATTGAATTCAATGTGGATTTTATCTCACATTTAAGAGTATTTTCAAAATGAATATTGCCAATTAAAATATTAAAATGCACTGTTTTTTTTTTTTTTTTTTTTACTTTAAGTAGTTAGAACTATGTATAGTCAAGCAAGATTTCAATTACATAAATTGTTCAATTCAAATAAAAAGACTCAGCCAGGCAAAGAATGATCACTTTTCGTTTCAGAATTCGTTTGAATAAAATTTTCATTTTTACAATTATCTTAATCCCGCGATTAATTCCTCCCGCTTATTCTTATCGCGGCAATTTATCAAAAGTGAAATATTAAAAGGAAAACAAAATACGAACTCGCCAAAGCAACTCAAACGAATTTCCCCTCGAAACGGCGCGCCAGTATTTACTTGGAATATTCCCAACAGCCAGCGAGCGTTGTACTCGCTTCGCTTCTTAATTGCGGCCGTACGTTTTATCGACGCAAGGGCTTCCTACTCCTCCGACTTGAAAACCGTAACATCGGCGAGCTCGCACGCGCCGGGTGGTTATACCTCGACACATAAAGAGACCGGGGAGATAGAGCGAAAGGCATGTGCAGCTGGTGCGGTTAATCGAAAAATAAATAAGGGCGCGAGTCTGTATATACGCGCAAACGCGAGGATTCACGCTGCGCTCGCCGCAGGTGAACTTAACGCGGAAATCGCGTGCGCAACGCACTGAGAGGCGCCGCCAAGCGTTAGGCGGCTATCGCAAATATATATTGGTAAAGGCTGCTGCTCTTGATGACGGTTCTTCTGCATTTTTACAGCCGGTTGTGGTCTCGTGCGTGCTTTTTCTGACTTTTTTAGCAGCGCAACGTGTTAATGGTGTTAAAATGTTGTCAGAGTAGGAGAACGATTCGACTGCTGGGTTTCAGCGCAGAAAAACAGAAGAAAAATTTTGTTTAGCCGTTCTTCCACGAGAAGACAATAGATTAACGCCCATTACATCAATCCCCGACATTAGCATTGACTTTAGAGGCACGCGGTAAATCTCCGGGTGCGACATTCCGAGACAAGCAATCAACATCAACAACAATCCAACGACACCGAAGCAAATTAACAGCTCGAGGACGATGGACGATCCTCCAGATTGCGCGTCATCCAGCCCCATAACGTACAAGATTAATTCACGGAAGGCTCCGCGCGCGCCGTACCGCGATAAAGGCCCACCGCCGCCTCCTCCCAATTTCTGGAAATTGGCCGTTCAGCTATCCTCCTCGAGCGTGCTGCCCCCTGCAGTGCTGATAAGGGTGCGCCCGCACACACATGGCCAAGCAAGACGGAGGGCTCGTGTGTGCGGTCACGGTACATCTCGTGCCTTACGTCGCTCGGCCCTGATAAATTACTCGACCCCCGCCAGGCTGCGACTTTGTCGGACGCCTCGTGTGCCGCTGTCGTTGCCGCTTCCGCCTTTTTACCTACGTCTTTTCAGTACGGCCCTATGCGCGTGGCGCGAGCCGTAAGCTCGCCCCGGGGAAAATCGAAGTGGATTTCATTATTCCGCGTTCTTCTCGCTACTGATTTAGGTTGGGCGCGTAACTGTAGCTGATGCTACTTATTGCTTAAATATCTTACTTTGAAAATTCTGCAAACGAGGCGCTCATTAAATTGCGTAAATATTAATGCAGCTCCACTGGCAAGCTTCGCATTGCTATCCCGAAAGGACTCTCGCAATTATATTTCATTTAAATGGACGATTTGGAGAGTGTCGGTAAAGAATGGCGATCGGCAACCGCGAAACGTTGCATGAAGCTTATCGACCAATAAATTCTACTTCTAAGGAATAAAGCTGCTAGTTTAGTTCTTCGTCCTTCTCCCACCATATCACTACTTCGCTTTGCTTCTTCTCCTCGTTCGTTCTTTCTCCCTCTCTCTCTCTCTCTCTCTTTACCTCGACTTTCGCGCTTGGTCCAACATGCGCAAAGACCTTGGTAATTATTGCCCGACGAGTTCCAACTAAATTTTCCGCTAACTATAATTTACGATCGAATTAACAGATTGCACGTCGATGGAATTATCGACTAGCTTTCTTTTTTCTCTCCCTTTAAATTTACTGGAAAATCACTTTCAAAGTCCATTAAGTATTCATGAAGTGCTTAATAATTAGTCTTTTATTTCGAGACGTGTTCTGAATTAGACTATTCCTTCGCTAAATTTATGTGAAAGCAGAATATTTAAAGTTGGGAGATTTTCAGCTCTTTTTAAATGTAAACATTTTCCTAATTAAAAAATCGATAAACCTTCAAAGCAGTCATGCAAATTCGGCAAGAAACTGTTTAAGCAAACGTCCCGTATTTGCTGCATCGTTCTTCGTAAGTGAGATTAGTTAGCCGCAACCTCGACCAGACTCTTGGGATAGTTTGTTCATTAGAGACTTTTTCGCTTGAGCTAAGAAGAGAAGTACATCCAAAGGAAAGGAAGTAGCCGCAAAGCGCGTATTTTTCTTGATAAGTTTGCCGTCGAAAATGAGACTGTCGATAACGGAGTACTGTAACTTGCGTAACTAACTTTGTCTTGCTATTACTAGATAGATTTTGCAACAAATCAAATAAAGTGGTTTCGATCTCGCGTGGATATACTCTGTAACTAAAGACGTGATCAAAAGCGATATCGGACGAATTCGCAAGAATGTTTGTCAAAAACTCCCATGAAAACAGTGAAAGGAAAAAGTACTTGTTGAAAGCAAAGCAAAACAGTCCTCTCCCCGGCCTATCGATCTTATCGCGTTGGTAGTACACAGACGAGCGGCACTTTTAGCGAATCTCTGTGGCGTTTCGGCGTCCAAGTCACACATACGCGCGTGCCGGCCATAGATCAAGCGAGCGAGAGACCCTTGGAGCTAGCCGACCCCCATGCCACACACGGGCTAACCATTAATTTACAACCCGCAGAGTCACCCTGCCGCACCCTTACCTCCTTCTACCCCTCAGAATTCTCCGCGCGTCTGCGTCCCTTTGCGGTGCGCGGATATGAGCTACGAGGCGCCTCTCCACTCGTCTATATAGTGAGCTGCTGCTGCTCCTTAACCCTTTTCACTGCAAAGTGTCTTCCGTATCTCGCGACACCCTTTCAATCGGTGCGTTTGCTTTGTCCGGATTGGGGATCGGGGACGCCCCGAACAAGGAGAGAAGAAAGAAGAGTTCAAGGGAATCCTGGTGTGGACCGATATGTGGACGGATAACATTATAGTTTACCGGTGTGGCTGCAGTTTCGTGGCCGGTTAATCGAGCAATGCAAGCATTGTGGTAAAAAATTCTAAGAGTTCTAACGATTTACGTAAATAATTTCCATTAACCTGATAATTGTACAACACAGATAAGTAAAGTACACATTTGAATAAATTAGAAGGCAACTTAGCAGGTCGAAGCAAAATGAATAAAAAGCCAAGTGTTGAAAAAGCAAAACAACAAAGCTCATAAGAGTCGCGGCTGCGGAAACTCCTACTCAAGTGCGATTCGCCGCGTCGCAGCACAGGTGCAACGTCCACACACGGTAATTACGGTAATAAAATAATGACAGGCTGCACGCCCGGGGGAACCTAAGTACCTTCCCTCTCTTGTTGCGTTCGGTACTCGAGGGGGCAGCGACGCTCTGCTCAGGGGTATTTTCACTGAGCACCCGCAATCGTAATTAATGTCGCAGGGACGTAGGTACGAGCAGGAATGTAACCAATCGTGCGCACAAGTATGCGTGCTGACGTGGGCGCCTGCAGAATGCGCACCGAAGAATGAAAGAAGAGGGAAAGAGGGATTAAGGCGAATTCAAAGAGGCGATGGCGTGAGTAATTAGCTAACAAGAAGGGTAATTTATGTACGCCGAGGCATGGATCATGTGAGTCATCGTCATTCTCTTTACGACGTTTGTTTTTGAGAATGACGCGATAAAACAAAGCGTTATCGGGTTAAGAGAGTAGTGGAACAAGGAACGAAACTCCCGATTGTTGGAGATTCAAAGACGATTAGAAGCGAGAGACAATAGGAGCGGCAGTAGCCGCAGGACTTTGATTTCACGGGCATTATTTCCGCTTAATAAGCGGGTGCGAATGGGCGAGGCTGTTGCTACCAGCACTGCTTCATAACTCAAGGTAGAAATAAATTGTCTTGCGTTTCGCTTTATAGTTGTCCGGCAACTTTCCGAGGCTCGCACTTCCGAGGGAGAGATGGAATTAAGGCAGCTCTCGACTCGTGGATTAAAGACGAAGGGGAGAGAGTGAAATTCGACGCTGACGAGAAGTTGCCCTTTACCGATCCTCCCCGGGCATTTCTCCTTTTTGCCCGGTTCTTTGTGAAGAACTTTTAAACGCCGATTACCAGAGCAAGCGTGAGCGCGTCGTTACTTTGCGAGACTAACTTCGAGGATTTGGCAAGTTTTTACACCGTGTTCCATGGAGAATAATAGAATCTCTTGTCTCAACAATTATTCTTCTTATCCGATTCTTAAAATTAAACTTTATTAAAGTCGATTGCCTTCGACAAAAACGCTTCTAAATAGTAGATTTCGGTGGACAGTGTTACGAAATAACTAGAAGCAGATGTACTGCCAGAAAGAAGTGAAGTATATCCCGGAAAAGAAACACTGTAGAAGCATGAAAAAAGTGCTGCGCTATTTACGGAGTGACTCAACGCTAATATTTTTAGACTCTCCTATGTCAATCATTTCTGTCAATCATTTTTCCGGATCGAACGTCGCCGTCGCATTACAACACCGAAGAAGCGAGGCGGAGAAAAGAGATAAAGTCTAAAGAAAAGAATAGAAGGGCTCAAATTTCCGTGGCGCACAACACGTGATCCAAATGTTGCCAATTCTCATGCTTTGGGGCTCCTCGGAAAATAGGATTTTTTGTAACAGGCCGGCAGTCGGCGGTCAGCGTAAAAAATGAATGACCCCGACCGATCGGTTCTCGCGGCAGGTTGGGCTTTGTCACGTTATATATGAAGCGCTTTTCCCGAATAATACCAAAAGCCGCGACGCTTGAAAGCCGCGTAAATAATGGAGGGACTTTTAATTTGGCCTGATTAATTTTGTGAAAATTTTGCCAAGCGCGATAAATGATAACGCGTTAAAATAAAAAGCGCGCTTTAAGCGTTATTTCCTCTTAATGGAAGTGTAAAATTGATGAACAATTAATTTTGTGAAAACAATGAATAATGAACTTCTTATAATAATAATTGATATTACTGTATTAATCTAAAAATGGCATGCCCTTGTTTCTAATAAAATTAATAATTTGATTCATATAAAATCGATAAAATAATAGCAAATTTCCTTGTACCGTTGAGTTAATTTACGAGATTTGTATTGTCTCTGTTTAGCACACGCTTTATCAGCGATTACCGTTTTATGACCGTGCATGATCATATTATGCTACATTGTATTTTGCGGAAATGAAGATCCAACATAATAATTGTCATTATTCCCTTGATAGGCTCTATGACGAAAATGACCCTAACGAAAGTGATATCGAAATTTCAAATCACGTTCTTTCACTAGTAGTTGCATTGAATACGCGAAGCACTAACAGCAATATGCGCAATAGTTAATTTAACCGCAGGATTATTATAGTACGTAGATATTCATACGAAACTAAAATGTAATTCATATCGCGAGGAAATGATTCTGCATAAAGTGGTCAGAATGTATTCGTCATTTCCATATTCTACATTTTCAATCATTCTTTAATTTAACATTATAATTTAATATTAGTACTAATTTTAATTGAAAAAAAAAATAAAAATATTAAAATCACTTAAATTTAATAAACGTGATTCTAAATATTTTTATCAATTAAATTTCAAGCTACATATTGTCAATGTATTCAATAAAGGGCTTTTGTAAATGAAATTCATCTTAAATAAAATCTTTATAAAGCCTTCGTTTCGACTCTTTGCAGTTACAGAAGTCTAAGTAGCGTTTCTGATAATTAAAAGCAGTAAATAAATCAAGGACTCACCTTGATCGTCGCGTAGTTGGGTCTTTCATAACCATAACCTCTGTAATGTCGCCATACTTAGTGAAATATTCCCTCAGATTTTCTGCAATAAAAATATACACATACTTTGTTAACGGTGAATTTATATATACTGTTTCATTATACTTAATATATATTGCAAAGAAATAATATTAGGTTATGCATTAAATGCAATTTATTTCACCGTTCAAGCAATTGCAAGACTCTTTCAACGTAAATTTAATAAGTACACCTTGCCAAATTCATAATCATCATTGAAAATATGCCAAGTTAGAAAAGTCAAAGTTGGAAGGGACGACGCAGCACAGAATAAGTTGCCTCGAGCGTCCGTGACATCTTGGCAAAATGAAAAATCACAATATTGGAAAATGGGAGAAACAAACGCAACAATGGTGGCGAAAGCTTCGTAAGCTCTCTTGAGTCGGTTGTCGTAACTCACGAGAATTGACCGTAAAAGTGTGGAACGAGGACCTGGGATTTATGGAGGAATCAAACTCCAGAGTCGTTAGCGTGCTGGTCTATTAATTGTTTCCGTTTCTCGCTCTAACTCCCTCTCCCCTTTTCACTCTCATTCTGTCCCTTTTTCTCTGAAAAGCGAGAAACTCGATGGTGTCGACGCTTCAAGTGTGCAGCGTTGTAAACTCAACTTGATCCACGGCAATCGCAAACTTTTATCCGCGATCACATATAGTAACTCGGCGGCGTTCGAGTGCTTCGCTCTCTTTTTGTCCTTTTTTCGCTCTATTTTCCTTTTATTTTTAGTCACAACTTAGTCTCACGAGCTGTTTGTTATTGGTGCACTGACGACTAACCAACTTTTATGGATAAACGTTCAAGTTAGATTCAGAGGTTTATTTAAAACACAAAGCGTGATATCTATACGTACATCGGTACGTGAAAGATTTTTCTCTCAAATCATCAACCACCATCAATCAATCAACTGTTATTGTATTTCAACGCCTCTTCCTCATGATCAAATGGTAGTACCCCCGCTTCGCGCCAGAATTCGCCAGAATTACCACACTTTTAAAGCAAAAACTGAACCTACGGACGCCTAGCGCAGCCACCGCGGCTCTCTCGCACCAACGCTGCTCGCCGATCCTCATTCCTTTTCTTTGTGTCGAAGGGTTCGCCACATGTTATCACATTCGGTAGAAAAGTTTTAGTTTGTTGGTTTTTTAAGGCCTCATTCCCTATCTATAAAATGCTATAGATTTCCCAAATTTAAAACAGCACCACTTTAAATTAATGAGGATCGGCGAGCAGCGTTGGTGCGAGAGAGCTGCGGTGGCGGCGCTAGGCGTCCGTAGGTTCAGTTTTTGCTTTAAAAGTGTGGTAACTCTGGCGGATTCTAACGCGAAGCGAGGGTACTACCATTTGATCATCTCGGAAGAGGCGTTTCATACAATCTCAATTGAACTTTACTTACAGGTAAGCTCGTTGAATTGTACAATTTTACACAGTTGCATAATCCAGACATTGCCATTTCTCCCGTTCATTCGGTTAGCAGTCTGTACATATTCGCTTCTCTTCCAGTTACCAAAACTTTGGTAATTGTAACTCCCCCTGCTCTAGACTCAGTTCTGTTTAAGACTGAATTAAAACTTTGATTTTTCGCCAGCAGCGCACGCCGATTACAGATAATTGGACTCATCTGTATCAAACCGAATTTTAGGGCACATGCCGAGCACTCACGCGATAAGAAACTAAAAAAATCTTTATTGAAAAATTTTCCAAAATTCATTTAACCAAAGGGGAAGCACTTTTAGAGAATGCTTCTCATTTTACTTTCCTTTTCTGGTTTTATTAGAAATTTTATATCCTCTTTTAAACTTTTTCATTTTATTAATAGCTTTGAGCACTACACCTTTTTATTATTAATTAAAATTATTATCAAATTTTGATAATTTGAAAGTTGAGATAAAAAGAAAATTGAGATAATTTGAAAGTAATAAATTTACATAGCTAAAATGATATCTTTTGAAAAGTACGTTCAGCAATTCGGAACAAAAATATTTCCGTCACGGTTTATACGAACAACGCAAATAATAAATATTTCGATGAATTTAACACTTTTTATTTGTTCCGTAAACATAAGTGTGCTGTTCATTTAAACCCGACCGCGATATTAATGCTTTCCCCATTTTGGGTATTACGAAAATCCATATTTAAAATAATTAAGCCATTTGTTACTTAAAATCTGGCGAATTACAATAAATAACGGTTTGTTTCCACAGCGAGGACCATGTTTTAGCAAGATTAGCTTATCTCGGGCTCCTACTCGGCGATCTTACCCTCTATTGAAGCGGTAATTTAGCCTCGGCGAGCCTATGCTTGACTCTGTTTTGTAGTTAGTGGTACGCAACGTACTGTAACAGATGCGAATTGTCTTCCACCTCTCGCTTGTACTTTATATCCTTCTATCTCCAGGGAGATCGTGCACATGCACATTCTCGAGGGCGTTAGACACTCTCTTTCCCAGAGGTATCGCGCACAGTAGCAGAACCGACTTTAGGGGCTGCTGGGGTAAAACTGGCAAGTGGCCAATGTGGCCGAGATCCAAATATGTCTTACACCCTATCTAATTATACGCTGTTTTATCCAGACCGCCTCTAAAGGCTCTCCTTTCTCCTCCTCGCTCTCGCGCGGTACTTACTTTTCCGAATCCGCTCTCTCTTCTTTCGGCTTCGATAAACCGTACACGAATCTCGCGACGGGCGCACATCCTTTTGTCCCGAAAAAGCAGGCCAATCGGGGCACTGCTTAAACGACTGTGTCTGGAGTCCAAATTACCCAACGTAGACACTCTCTTTGCACAAACACTATCGAGTCGGGACTAATTTTTAGCTTGATATGTTGCCCAACTTTGAAGTATAAATATTTTTCTGTAAAGCAGGTATTAAACCTATCAACTTTACCTAAAATAAATAGAAGAAATATTTACTGGGTCACCTGTTTATTCAGTCACTATTTGGGATGACATGAAAACGTACTTACGAATTAATGGAATTTTCAATCAATCATTGATGTAGCGGCCCTTTTAATGATGGTTTTATTCAATTCGAGTGATGCATTCTTGATCAGACTAACAATGTAAATTCATTACGAAATTACATTAACAGTAAAGCGTAGGGCCCTCTAAAAAATATAAAATATGTTGTACACGACAAAGTTCATCATTACCTTCCAAAACAATTCTGAACTTTTAAATGCTTGCGTCAATGTCGCATGCTAAGCAAATTTATTCTAACCCAATATTTGTGGTTCATTGTGTCGCGTTTTCTGCATAGTAAACGTTTGTTCGTTCCGCTTTGCTGATTACGTTAACCACATTTTCATCAAATTGTTTATCCCTTAGATAAATTATATTATTAAGTTTAATCATTTGCATTAATTAAATAAATTTACGAATAATCAAATGATTATTGAAAGCGCACCTGTTACAAATAAATACTTTCCTCCTTACATATTAATTTAAAAACAATTTTTATAGTAAACACAAGCAAGGTACAAGAAAGAAATGTGTTTTAAGTGGGCATTAGAGTGAGAATCCTAGTCGACCATTCCCGATGGTTCTTTAATTTGTTTCGGAGCGGATTGATGGAAGCAATTTCGTCGTTTTCCGTTTTTTTTTTTTTTTTTAAATGTCCCATGCCGGAATTTACGAGTGTCATTTCCTAAATTGTTCCTCGTCCGGAAGGACTTACTTTTAAAGTGGAAAGAAGTACTTATGCGGTCTAAAGTGTTTTACATACCAAAATCGTAAATTTAATTTAAGCCAAGGTAAAAAAATTATGCATTACTTAATTAGCTAGGTAGTCGAAAAAATAGAAGAACAAGTAAATAATTATTATTCAAGTAACAAAGTACCGAGATAAGCCTCATCAATTCAACCGCTTAGCCATTCTCTTTCCAACACTGACAGAGCACAGACACAATACTCAAACTCGACAATACATCCGCGTGCGGGCATAAATAAACCTGACGGCGCGTGAGTAATTATATTATTAGCAGGACACCCCCAGCACGCAAGAGCGGAACTAAGTCTGCGCGCGATAAAATCAGGCCGCAAAGCCAGCCAATTGCATTGTAATACGCAGGAGATACCCAGCTGGCACCGCACCTCGAGACCGCGTAAATGAAAAGCCCGCCCCCAGGAATTTTCGCGCGCGAGCAAAGACGTCACGAGCGCCGCGGAATGCCACGTACGGAGTCGCGCTCGTATATACGGCCTTAAGAAATGTTGGAGTAGAGCAGAGCGGCGCGCAAAAATTCGCGCAGCCACGACCAGCACGGCGGCGGCGGCGGCAATTCGTGCCAGCGCTTAAAGTACGGAAGCTACTTCCGTGGCGCGTTACACGGGGGGATCGTGAGAGAGCGCCGAGCGTTTATTAATGTTTGCCTCGCGTGTAAGGACGCCGCGAAGCCAGAGGCGACTTTCTCGTCCTCGGAAGGAATTAGTTTGCCTCCCCCTCCTGGCCGCGCGCCGCTCTCTCTCTCTCTCTCTCTCTCTCGGTCGCTTTTTCTCAACCCTATACTTACCACGGTGTTTGTTCGGCTTTGCCGCCGAGTGCCGGCCACGCGAGTCGATAAAGTCAACGGTTGACAGCCGTTTCTCACGTCTGCCTACTGCTTTTTTGGCCTCCCGGCTGCTCCCTTCATTACCCACGACTTTTTTACGGGCGCCCTTCTCGAGTGCCCTTTTTTCCTGAGAAAGTAATAAATGAATGCCCTATCGGTTCGATCGCTGCATTATTTTCGACAAGATTTACAAGATTTTCAAAACATCTGCTTTACCGCTCGAGATATTACGAGGGCGGCAATAAATTTGTTCTTCGGAAATTTTTGAATCCCACCTGTTCCTAAGGGAAAATAAAAAAAAATTCCTGGCCGTACGCTCCAGAAGCCCTAGCGCACGAAAATACTAAAAGTCGCGCAGGAGCCAAACAAATTTGAATTCCCCGAGATACGTACATAAAATCGTTACAACGGAGTGCTCTCTCGCTCGGCTCCGTCATCCTGTTTATATTTCGCGTCTTTCGAGTTTGAAACCTAGATTTTCAAGCCCCCTGAACATATTGAGCCGGCGCGCAGCTCCGCGCAGTCTATGGGTTTCATTCAAATGAGATCTCTTCGAGGAATGAGGAAAGGCAGATCGGGCCGGGAGGTAAGAGCGAGCAAGGGAGAAAACAGAGGAGCCAGGAAAAGAAGGATAGTGAGGAACTCAACAGCGGGCGCCCGCCGCTAGCTGGTTCGCTCGAGTGTTTTTCTATTCAACAGCCGAGTTCGCATAAAGTTCTATATACCCTCTCGGCCGCTTCTCTCTATTCCATCCTATTTTGCCGGGGCGCGCGCCGCGGCGTTCCCCCAGGAGTGTGGAATCGAGAGAGGGAGAGAGAAAAGGTAACAGTAGCTTCTCCTCCGGCGGCGGCCATTCATTGAAACGAATGGTCTTCGCGTCTCTCCTCCTTCTTTCAGGCGGAGGAGGCTTTATCTGCGCGGCACCTTCCCTATTTCCTAGGCAGAGAGCTGCTTCTTGGCTCGCGCTGAGCCGCCTCTTTTTTGCGGGCCGCAGATCCGGCTGGATTACGTACCCTGCAGGAAGGGCCTTACGTGTGCGAGTAGTGGCTCTAAAGCATCGTTTGCATAAACGCGGAGTTACGATTTTGGGGGATGCCGGGCTGTGCGTCCCGGATAGACTCGAGTATATGGGGAAAACTCGAGCAGCCCTAGACGATGCTGTAATATTAATGACCAATATCTATACGGTTAGGCAGGCGGCCATTTCTGAACGAGCTGGAGGAGCCGGAGGAGCCGGAGGAGCCGGAGGTGGAGGTTATAGGCGGCAGCTTTCGAGAATGCTTGTTGCGAGCGGAGATAATGAACGTTTGGGAGCGTTGTTTATGATAATGGCAGAGAATAGAGGTAATGCGGCCAATTTCGCGTTTAATATTTTTCCGATTTATGCAAGTGGCCTGAGCCACATTAGAAAGGTTAACCTTCACCGACGGCAAGTTAGTAAAACTAAAATTATTTATTGCTCATTCAAGTATAAATAGCGCATCGACGCGAATGTACGTTAATTCGTAGCCTTGCAAGCAGGAGCCCTCGGCGTGTTGCTCTTGCTCGAATGCCGAGAGGCTGCTCTATTTCGACGATGTCGCGACAGCAATCGAAAGGGAAAAATAAAATTCTCGGGCGTGAATAAGGCTTTTACGTTTGGCTGTAAAGCAAAGAGGTTACAAACGCAGTACATAACCACATAAGTTTGTCTTTCGTTGCGGCCAGTCGTCGAGGTGCTTCGCTACTTTTTATTTCGGTTCGCACTTCGTTAGAGCGTCATTTTCGCATTAAAACAACGAGTTTTTCGAAGAAGAAGCTGGGAGGGAAACGCTGGAATTCACTTGCCAGCGTTAAAACTGCCAGCGCTAAAGATGGCAGAAGCGACAGTAATATGAAATCCTTGCATCTGCTTATAATCGTCTTATTTGACATCCCAGAAGGAACTCAAAATTATATTTTGACCTCCCTCTGTGTTGTAAAATCAAACGAAAATATCAGCCGCTTCTTAAATTCTGTTGAATAATAGAAGGCAGCAGGTCTGCAAAATTGCAATAACCCATTTTCGAAGCTCTCCTTAATAAGTAGGTTCGATATAAGTTCGCCGTAGAATTGAATCTCCTTGGTCTTGTTGGGCAGGAAAGAATGTGCAAAGTAGCGAAAGTCGGGATATTTCGCGGGCCTCGCGCACGTGTCGATGCAACGGCGCTCCGTCCGTGTGTTTGCCCGGAGTACGAGCGGGTGACAGGATCCAAAGCCTACCTGGCGGCGCGCCAGCCGGGCTGCTTGCGTATCGCGCCGGTGTGCCGCGTAGAGCACACCTCGGGGGGATGGGCGAAAGAAGGGGAGAGGCGGAGGGCGCATGTGAGGGCAATGGCAGCGCCGGCTGCGCATGGCCGCCCCCGCATTGCAGCTATGACCAACCATCCTCTAATGATGGCACCAGGCAGGTACGAATCCGGCTGGCCGAAGCCAGCGGAGTTTGCCTGCTCCGACCGGCTTTTATAGAGCATTTTCCGCAGTCTGCAAAGCGACTGATTTTCGATTAATTCGACAAATAAAAATGACGATTGTTTTAGAATCTTTTGCTTTATTTTTGTCGACGTTCTAGAGCGCACGCCGACAAAGTCGTTACAAAGCCATTCTTACATTTTCATTAGGTTCCGGAGCAGCGCAACGCTTTCTGGCACAATGTCAATCCCTTCCAGAAAATTCTCTTTGTCCCCCCGCATTTTTCATCGGCGGCCTTTCTCTTCCACTTCTGTTAGGCGGCCCAGCGGAGGGCACTGCAGCGGCTTGATTTTCCGCTGATACTTTGTGCTCCTGTCCGCGACTTCTCCGCCTAGAAAGACAGCCGGGGGAGAGGAGGATGCAGCGGCAGCGTCTAGTTCGGTCCGCTGACCGGAGCCGAGGATGTAGAGAGCTGCACAAGCCGCCTCGGGGGCTCAGCCAAGCGCTTGTTTCGCGGTTAACCCACTTTCGGCCTATGTCGGCTCGTTTCGCGATGCCCCCCTTCTCCGCGCGTTTCTTCCTCGGGACGAAAACACGTACGTGCACAGGGCGCGCACTGCGGGAGGCTGAGCGCGCGTACACCACAAACACCGCAACTCTTACGTGGCGGGCATTCGGAGAGCGCGAGTTTAATCCCGAGGCGGATGAATTTTCGAGCTGTCGCGGCTGTATTTTTGATTTAGGGGGCGGTCCGCGAAAATTGAACCTTGATTTAGTGAGCCGCGACCGATGACGAGGCAAGCCGCGCCTGCCAAATTCCGCTCCGAAAAAGGCAGAATCGATTTCACGCTGCTGGAGAACTGCAGCGCAGCGGCAAACTTGTTTTGAATTAAAAATCGGAAGTCGGGATCGCACCGCGTGTTTTTCCAGAGCTTAACCAAAGCCATGCGGAATCAACCGAAGAAATATTTTCGATACTCTGCATATTATGATTCCGAAAAATTTTAGGTCTAAACTCCCCAGGGCTCCGTCTCAAATGAAAGTAAGAAATAAAACGCAAGGTATAAAATGTAAATTGCTCATCTAATATACATTATCCTCTTAATCTTATAATCACCAACATTTCATTATCTTACTCCTTTACTCTTATCCTCTCTCAAAATCCAACTACAGCCGACGCTGTTATCCAGTGCATACAAATCCGCCTGAAACTTTCGGAAATTTACATGATTATTCGCTCGTGCAGCACTAACCAACGAGCAAGAAGAAGGAAAAGTCAAAAAACAACAATGCACCGCCGCGGCAGCAGCAGCAGCAGCAGCCAACCTCATTCCGCGGCAACAAAAGAGAAAAAGCGCGCGGCAAGCACTCAACGAATTTTTATCTCTTCCACAGTTTGTCATGCAAAACGCACTTTTCTCGGTAGCAGATATGTATACTGGGCTTGATTTCTTTTCTCTCGCTGTGGCAAGGTTGATCCGATTCGTAATGAGGAGGAAAGCCTCGCGATCGCGACGAAGACGACGAAAAGAGTGCTCTGTGTAGGTGGTCAAAAAGGAGAGAGGAAACGATGGCGGAAGTTAGACGAAGATCGCGGAAGATTCGTTTTTGTTACTTTCGGGCGACATCTTTAATTCATCGAATGCGGATTGTGGGCTGAATCCTTGATGAGGTTTATTCCACATCCCCGCTCTCGAACTATTGGATCTCCGATGAGAGAGAAAGCGCGAGTTGGAGATTCTCATACGATATAATACCCCCTGACTAAGCCAGTGCTGCAGCTCAAATCCCGGTCTCTCTTTCTTCTTTCCCTTTTCAATATACGCGCCTCTGTACGTCCTTTCCTCTGTATGTGTCGATGTGAATTACTATTTCTCTCCTCTCCTTCTCTGCCTCTCTACTTCCGTCGCTGCCTTTTCACTCAGCGAATAAGACCTTTCCTCTTCTTTTAACTGTATCTCTTTATCATCCGCCGCCGTGCGGTATATTTGACTCCTCTGCAGTTCGTTCCTTCTTTTTCGAACTTTCCTTCCAATTCCCTTCAGACCCTCGCACGAATCGCTTAAGTAGCTTTACCGAGCTTTCGTGATTTTGACTCCCGCTTTGTCGTCTTTGCTTCATTCTTTCTTTCCTACTCTGCCTTTCCTCCTTCAAATATCTCTCCCTCCCTCTATCTTTCTCTCTCTCTCTCTCTCTCTCTCTCTCTCTCTCTTTATCTTCGTGATGGGTGACGGTGTAGCTCTTATTCCTGCCGCTGCAATCTCGGTCAATCCTTTCTCGTTTTCTCGCGGGAAATCGAGTGGAAAACTAGTCAGTTAAGATTTAGCCATTTCCACGTTTTCTGCTCATCGGACACTACCGACTCATCGAGTTGCTTCATTCTATCTCCCCCTCTCACACGCAATCGATACGGTCTTTGAATTTCTTTCAATTTTCCGCACTCGTTCGCTTGCGTATAAATGTTTCCTTCCACAACAAGGCGCCATTCGAACTAAAATCACTCCCCTTTGGAATCTCCATTGAATTAATAACCAATTCTATGTATTTAAAGCAAATTTGGTATGATGCTTAATAAAAATTTCTACTAAAGTTTAATAAAACTGTTGACGTGATTTTGTTGAAAAAATGTTAAATAAAAATAAATGTACAAATAAATTTATTAATGTAATAAATGTAAATGTGCCAAGGAAAGATAAAGGTAGATCATTTGATTGTCAAAGAGACCGAATCAAATCAGCATAAATTTGAATCGATATGTGAAATTTTAATTCTCAGTGAAAGCTCAAGCTGCGAAAAGGATTTCGATAAATGCAGACGTAACAGGGTTATGCTAATTTATTGCTAACTCATCTGCCAACGTCACGCTCTCGAGAATTCAATTCTCAGCTCGGTATGCAAAAATAGTCGGAAATCTTTCCAGAGTGCACGCATATTTTCCATCAGGTAGACGACTTGCCTCGGAGAAATGAGGAAAACGAAGAAGTGCGAAAAAAAAGGAAAGAAGCGCCGGGAGGCGATATAACTACGGATGAGGATGCAATCGCAAAGACTATTCGGGTGAGGCCGGTTAATATTTCACGTCCCTTAGTACTCGAAAAATTGAATTTAATAATTCAATCCAAAAGGAAAGCTTGACGCCAAGGCCTCCGAGCCTAGACGTTCGTACGAAACTGCACGGTCGAGCCGCTGTTGCAGACCGAATCAAAAATGCAATATCCAGCTGAATTCCTTAATCCGATTTCACTGTTACCTACGCCGTTTCGTTTAGGTGTATATATATATATATATATATATATAGGCTCGGCTTCGTTTGCAAGGTTCCTTTGCTACTGACACTGCGCATTGTTGGAAAATAAATAATTACTTTCTTTCGGAACTGTTTTGCAAAGTTTTATTCTTGATTCTGACGCAAAGATAAACTAATAATTAAATGCCTCAGAGTAATAAACGAAATAGTGGAACAGATCGATTTTTCATTTTCTAGAAACGATAACATATTTAAGAAATTCAAACAGTAATAAAATCAATCCCCTGTTGGAAGTTTTCACTTCATTATTTGGCCAACTTTTGACGAATTACTTGTAGATTGGCCAAATTTGGTTAATTATTAGTGAAATGGCTAAAAAAACTCATGAAATTACATGATGCAACAGATGCCGATCTTATTACCGGTCCACGCTGTTCTCACACTCGAGGCTTTTAAGCATTGCAATTATAAACGTGTTATTCCATCTTCGATTGTCCAAAAGGTGATTTAGTTTTATACAGAAATTGTTTAGCATTTCGCAAAAACAGAATTATTGGGAAAAATTTTTAGATAGTCTAAACTTTCAGAATATTAAATATCGGTATTCATAATATAGCATTTCTTTTTCATTAACAGTTATTTATTATACAACGCTCTAGAATTACTCTTATATAATTATTTAAGAAAAATGAATTTATTTAGCTATTCTTTAAAAGGTGCTATTTTCATACTTTGAAATCAATATTTTGAAAAAGAGACAAAATAGAGTTGGTACTTGGAAGGTTCAAAATGGATATGTTAAACTTTAAATCTGCTGTTCAGAAAATCGATTTTGAAAGCTTATTCGAAGATTCAGGAACTATCTTTTTGAACTGAAAATTTCATATCGGTATCCAGAAATACGATCAAACGACAAACAAAAAGTTTTCATATTCGCTCACATGCATTATTTATAACAAGAAGCTCTCGCGATTCATAAGTTATATCAGTAATCTATAAAACCATTGAATCTAATGAAATTAAAGTTTATTACTTTCTCAAAAATAAAATAACATTAAAGTACCGTAAAATATTCAATTCACCAATGAGCAGTCTATGCGCAAAGTTATTTTCAAGAACACCATCGAAGAAAACAAAAGCATATCGCGCGTGGACACGTCTATTAACCTCACTTAACCCCGTGGCAATGCAGCCTCCGCTTTTAATGCGGCTTCCCGGCGGAGAAAAACAAACGGCAAAAGAAAGACGATGTCAAAATTCCGTTTTAATTCGAACGTATCGATTCAAGAGCGCCCACGACGTCGAAGGGGCGGATACTTCACGCGAACTCCCGTCGGCTTTCATCGTCACGATTGATATCGGACCGCTTATTTATAAAAATAATTCGCTCCGCCGGCGTCGCTCCTCCCGGGCTGAATCTCATTAACGGGTCGCAAGATCTGCCGCGGATAATGGCGACTCGTTAATTGAAACGATGCACGCGGCGGCCTGCCGATGTGCTTAAGGCCAGTGCAAGCAATTATAATACTGAATCTCGCCGATGCGTGTGTCATGTAAAAATAAGCTCGGACTTATCCGAGTCATAAACCACGGCGAATCAGGCGCGCTTACGCTCGGATCTTTGATCTGGAGGCCGTTCATGATTGAACGATGTTGAATACGTCAATTTATTCCGGATGTTCCGAGTTAAATTTTCGAATTTTTAGTCTCTTGAATTATGCTTTTTTCTAAAAATATAGCGTAAAGCATTTAATTAGGATCATAAATTGCAGCCGTACGGAATGAATCTTCCCCTCGGTGGGAAAAAGTTGGCATGAAATTCGAAAGTCACGCCGACTCGTGTAATCCAATCGAAGAAATTAGCTAAAGTAGGGGCTCGGTGGGTGTGAGTCGATGATAAATCGAATTTCGTGCCCGGCTAAGGGACGGAGCCGGTCGCGCGTCTCGGATGCCGCTGACTGTCAATGCCAGAAAGTATCGGCGGCATCCAAACATAGATCACGTATAATTAGAGGGAAAGAAAGAGAAAGGAGGGTGCCAGTGCCAAAGCTAGCACGGATTCGAGGTCCGCCGCCCAGCCGTCGTCGCTAACTATAACGGCAATCGTGCTAGGGAAAGGTCGAAGACCTCCTTGCCTCAAGAATTCCTATTTACTTTGCTTTTAGCTTGTTATCGTTCTGTTGCTAAGCTGTGGAACGGACGCTGCGTAACGCGAGGCTCGCTCAGCTTTCCGAGGACTGCGTCTCCTATTTTTTATCGGGAAGCGATGCAAACGCCCCCGGGAACTGCTGCTCGTCGGCCAGTCGATTTTCAAGTGCAGTTGGAGTAGATTCCAGCTACGACCTAATGAAACTCTCACCTTTTAACAAAAACTTTTTCTTGTTCTGCAAAATAGAGTAACCTACTTGGCACTTTAGAACGGATTCTTCGGCGATCGTCGGTTTAAGTATGGGTATTGAGAAAGAGCCTCTTGACCTTAAAATATAATTAATAAAGAGGGTCATGGAGAGAGGGAGCTCACACGAAAAGCCAGAAGAGGAGAGAAACGACGGCGTTCGAGGCGACGATGCAGCAACTAAGGCGATTCTTACTGTAATCCCTCTGCTCGCGTTTATTGGGGCTAATGGACCAGGTCTTTGCGAGCGAGCGGCTGCACTCGCGCCAAGTTTAGCGCGGTGGAATCCGGTCCAAACACTACCGAAATAAATGGCTAATCACGCTTCTTAATCAGCGAATCTCTTGCGCCCCGCGTCGCATGTTATATATAGAAGCAAAGCGCAAGCGAGCAAGTGCGCGGCGCGCGCGCCAACTTGAAGCTTTGTCTGTCTCTTTAAGTCTGAAGGCTACTCTTGGATACGCTTTAATGGCCGCGAGCACTTTTTCGTTTTAGCCTTGAATTCGCCAACAAACAAGCCTAACTTGATCTAAGAATGTTGATAAAGGGGGAATTACTTATGTCGAGAATAAAGCTACTTGGAAAAAAATTTACTACCGGCATTACTGCGACTGTAGTTCTGATAGGCCCTTGCAACATTGCTACAAGTTGTAACTTAGGAGATTGCAATCTAAGCACTTGTAACTGCAATTGAAGAGCTTGCAAGTGCGATTGTAGTTTTGAAGATTAAAAGATAGAAGCAAAATTGTGTAGTTTCTGATAACACCAGAATTTTTACAAATTGTTGGACAAATAAATAAATCTCATTACCTGTTTTTAATTGCAATTGCAATAATTTCTATCGTTAAATAATGAAACTGGAAATGGACGCTAATTTTTTCTGCGACTGCGCCGCTTTCTTCGGGTGTCTCGCGTATCCCTCGTTATGAGTGCGCGCAAGAAAAATAAAGGGAAAAATAACGAGGAGGAACAAATCAGCGTCGCGTACGGGAAATAATAAATGCTTCAGAAAGGGGCTTTGTGCCAGATAAGCTGTTTTAAATTACGAAACTGAAGCTATCATCGCGTTGCGCTTTTATTTCTCTTTTTTTCTCTCGTTTCGGTCTTTCTTCGCCTCAAAGCCGTTATCACTTTGATTAATGGTATCGTTAGCCGAGGAAGTTCCATCATATACATAAACCTTCTCTTATTTATTACAATAGGAGAAATTTACGCGGCGATAGTGCTGAACGCAATGAGAAAGGGTAGAACAAAAAGCTTGGGAAAAATTTCCCGCGAATGACAAATATTTCTTGCGCTCCTTACAGACACAAAACCCAGATAAACATTTACGAGGCGAAATTTTTTTTCTTTTTTCTGCAGGCAGATCTTAAAATTAAAATATGAAGCACGAGATCAACTTTAATTTTTATATTTAGCTTCTTGAAATATTATATATCGCAAAAGTCCTTTAACATGTCGTTAAATATTAATATCATTATTAATATGACTCCTCGTAAATCTCTAAAAGAATGTCGTCTTATAGCGGCCAATTTCCATCCTATTTGTATAACCTCGCGTTTATAGTCACGAGCGCCGCAGATAAAATGTAACGATAAGGAAAGTAATTTGCTCAAAAGCAGCGGCACAAAAATAGAGGAGTGAAAGTCAACGGTAGAGGCGCAACAGCGAATGTGAAAAGCGCAAAAGGTAAATTATAACATATAGTGCCCACTGTTGTGCGTTTTTATTGACAAGATAATTACTTAAATTAGCAAGTCGAATGACAGAGACTCGTGCATTAGCCAGAGTTTAGCAATTCAAAAATCAAATTAGGAGCAGAATTTTTAATCGGCAACTGTATTCATTATATACATATTAATGGCGATGGTCATAAATGCGAATTTATTGGGCCCGCAACGAATCCTAAAGAGCGCCGGTTCCACTAGTTAGGCACATAACCCAGTGAGGATATCGCACGCAGGAGAAAATCCTTCAAGATTTGAATGAGTTTTTCCGTGGCGAGCGCGCGGCCGCAATCTCATAAACGCTTTAGGAGTCCTCGAGAGTTGACAGAGTCGGATTGTGTACGTGGACGTTATACCTGCTCTCTATCTTTCTCTTACTTCAAGAGCACTCTAAAAGCAGCACGCACGGCAAGTTACAAATGCATCTCATACATCATTCTACGCTTTCGTTCTCCTTCCCTCGGCCTCTCTTCTTCGAGGATTCGCATTTTCCAACTTTGTCTGATGGATCTCGAGCGCTTTGTGGAAGGAGAGGCAGAACGGCGTTTAAAGCGACGACGGCGCAGGACTGACATAAAGATGTATGTTACTTGCGGCGCTAAAAGTCGTCTTACCTTCCGTACGGGGCGAGCGAGTATTGTTTATTTAATTTAATCTCGTGCCCCCGACGTACATTTTTCGACTTGATTTTTCTAGGGCGTGCTTGCGGAATCAATTCGAGCTCCAAAGATAGCAGAGTTTTAGGGAAAGTTTGGCATTACTAAATTACACGAGTAACGTTACCGAATTTAAATTCGGTATAAGTTTGCTTTAAAACTCTTTCAGCTTTTACATAAATGCAGCAGCTAGTACTCGCGAATCTCGCGTTCGCCTGGGGGAAAAAAGAATAAAAAGCCCTTCAAAAGTCCGCACGAAAAAGAGAGCACAACGGGCCAGGCGCAAAAAGGAAAGAGAAGGAAATCGCTGCGCTGAAAAATCATGAGTAACGGCTCCGGCGCACGCGAGGGCGAAGCTATTTTCAGCATCGAGCCCTCATCGGTTTATCGCGTATTTGAGCAGCGTGCGAACATACGCTCCCGAATTTCTCTGCATATCTCGGCAAAGTACGGAGCCTCTTTCAACGGCGCCCCCCTCCCCCCACAAAGGGACGACCTACTTCTCGCGTTTGGCATGTAAACTCGGAGATTATGTTAACATTACAAAAGCAAATCTAAGTTGGCGAGTCGGCGAATGAAGAACGGGCCGAGTTTGCTGGAATAACCGGCAACGACAGCAGGGACAGAGACAAGGACGGAGAGTCTCTCGAGCGAAGGAGAAGCAGCAAGAGAGGAGGAAGAATGAAGAACGAAGGAAGGGGCCACCCCGGTGTCATTCTCCTTAGCCGTGGCTTCTTCTTCTTCTCGACTCTCGAGAATGCACGCGAGTGGAGTCGACTCTCGACTCTCGACGACGACGACGACGACGACGACGACGACGACGACGACGACGCATAAATTGGAAGTGCGCGGTCCCTCGTGTTATTCACTGCCACGGGCGAGCAAGAAACGCTAAATTCGTGGAATAACTTTCCGAGGGCCCCTCCTGCCCCTCCTCCGCCATCCCTTTTGCATCCGGGGCGATGGCAACGACGGCGAGCAAGGAGAGCTTTTGTTCCCGTGAGATGCTTTCGTCGTGGCGCGGCGCAAAAGTCGAAGAGAGCCGAACGCCAAAGACGATTCTCGCGCGAGCCGCGCTGTCGTATTTAAAGACTTTAAGCGGCTCCTTTTCCCGTGAAAGCCCTCGTTTCCCGCCTCTGAGATGTGGACGCGCGGGATGGAAAACTTGCCGCGCGTGAGACTTGACATTGTCCCAAGATAAATTTCCCTTCGCGACTCTGCCTCCTCTTCCGTCTTCATTACGGGTTTCACACGAGAAAAAGTCTGAATTTGCAGCTGCGTCCTTCGGAGTGAAGTAAAAAAGCAGCAGCTTAATTTCAATCGGCTCTTTAAAATAGATTGAACTTGGGCATTAAATAGCCAGCTAATCCGCCCCGACGCCAAACCGCAAAAAAGGCCAACCAGCTGCGAACCCGGACACCTTAGCTCCTCCCCGAAAAAGAACCCCGACGAAAATATCCGCAAAGTTCCCAGCGAACCCTCCGGCTTTTTTCCTCGGCGTTAAACCCGGCGCGCCTCACCGCAAGTTCGAAAGCCGCGGTTTTCGAATAATGCGACAAACGTGTCTCTTTGGCGCTACCGCCAAATGCCAAATAATCCAAATCACCGACGTGCGGCTGCATTCACTCGCGTACGTGCTCGCGCCCGTCTTCAAAGTAGCTTTGACGATCCTCTCGGAGTGATGTACTGTTTCTCCCCGCATCAAACGCGTCCGGCTTACGCCATTCGTTCCAAACTGACGGAGGAGAGGCAGAGGTTTAGCGCCAAAAGCGCTCAGGTTGCTGTTGCCTTTCACTCGATTCCCCGGTCCAGCTTCTCGACGAGTTGCATATCGGATTCACGTCCTCGTTTCCGCCGTCGCGCTTCAGCATCTCCCACGCCCCTTTTTGAGCTGTTGCAGCTGATGGGACGACCCGAGAGCTTTCTGTTGCACACACTGTGTCTTGACTTGTAAATTCGAGGCGCGAGCTCGACGTCGTTAGTCCCGCCCGAGCTTTCTCGCTGGAATCGACACGTTTCAATCCGCTACTCTCCTTGCTTTAATTAATCGAATGCTCTCTGCACTCGAATGTGCGCAAAATCGCAAAAGTCGCCTGCTACTCGAATAAAGCAATCAACGGGTACAGGAAATCAATTTTCTTTTTAGGTTCTATTTCAATACTTTGTTTCTCAAATAACTTACGCGACCAGTATTGGAAAACTAATGAATTACATTTCAACCTGACTCACCTGCACCAGAAAAAAAAAAATCATTATAATCCACTGTAAGACACAGTCATTTTTTAAAAGTAATAAAAAGCACTGTGCTTGCAGATGTACCCAAATTAGAAGAAAATTTTCTAAAAGGGAACACGTGCTTGACCCAGACGAACCTCTAAATCAAGAATAAGCGTTGGACATGTAACTCCATATATCCAGCTGGCACTCTTGGCTGTTGTCGGAGCGACAAAGCGAGCACGGGGCCGCGCGGTAATTTTTACCGAGTCGCGTCGAAGCCTCCGAGGTAAAAAGGCAGGGCAGTGGCTGCAAGTGCGCCTGCGAAAAGAGTGAAAAGGGCCGCTGGAAAAAGGTAGCTACGCGAGCTGCTCGGGAAAAAACACAAACAGCGCAAGAGAGCGAGAAAAGTGAAAAAAGGAGCGAGAGGCCAAAGTTTAAAAAGAGACGAGTGTACGAGAGATTTGCCCCGAGCAAAAGAACAACGAAAAAATCAAGCTGAAAGAATGAGTTTTCTACCATGGCGAGTGCGACGCAATTCCGACTTGCAGTGCTCTGCAGTTTCCTCCCTCTTTTTCCCGCTCCACGAAAGCCACCCATAACTAATACCGTCGCCGATCTCCCGGCCGCAGGACGTATATATACATTTGGCCCTCGCTAGCAAAGTTTTTAGAAACTTTTGCGGGCTCTGTTATATATATATGTATATATATATATATATACATATACCTTACGTGGCGTTCCCTCTGCGAACGGACGACGAACGACAAAAACATTCAGTGGCTCTCGCCGAGCGAGACGCGGTCCGCTGCTCGCGAAGGGTTTCCTTCGGGCTCCTGCGGCAGAAATACAAGTTTGACTGACGCCGCTCAGCTGATTTGTTTTGACATTGCCACTGTTTTGCACTTGACTAGGGACAAATTGTATTAAAAGAAAAATACTAAAGAAAATAAAAATTTCACTCCTATGGAATGAAAACGAAAAATTTATTTACTCACAAGGAGAGTATACGACATTTGGGTAATAGATTTTCCTGTAACTTTGGGATATGTTTTCTAATGTTAAAATATGAAGGAAGCCGCGTCCGTTCGGCCTAACGCTCGATTTTTCAAAAGTTATGTGCTCTTTTAGCAAAAATCTAAGAAAAATCGATTTAT
>UCOM01001060.1:0-51292 GCA_900474385.1 Ormyrus pomaceus
TTGTCTACAAAAAAGTCAGTGACGGCACCTCTCTAAGTTTATTAGTTTACTTGTAAATTGAGAAAAACAACAAAATTCGACAAATCAATTTCTTGTTTTGATTAATTTACTAGTAAACTAATAAACTTAGACAGGTGCCGTCACTGACTTTTTTGTGGATAATTTAATAAGGAACAACTTTTATTTGAAACTTTTTGCGCTAAAATCACTAGTTTTCAAACCGCAGAGCAAAATGTGGAAAAAAATATCCAACGCCGGGGAGAGAGCAAACTCCTGCCATGAGTGCAGCCACTCATATTTTTTACTCTGCTAATGCATCTAAAACTTTCTAAATTGTCTTAATTACAAGGAGACCTGACATTCAGGTACAGATTTGATCCAGACCGCTCCAGGAGACTCGCCTTACCTTATACATATATGAAGCCTCTCACCCAGACGGCATAAACAATTAAAATGAATTATTTTTTTAATAAGAGGAAAATTAAGAGTTCATTTTCTACAGTTAAAAATAATCAAAAAAAATTCATTTTCAATTCGCTAATTAATTACGTTGTCAGCAATTCATTAAGTATTTGAAGAGAGTTCTAAAAGAATTAATAATTCTGCATAATAATTCATTAAGAATTGATATCGAATATTATAGGAATTAATACGATATATCGTTCAAATACCTGGTCATGGTCAAAATGGTTAAGTACAAAAGACCAACCCCCAAGGGGAAATAATTGATGAAGAAGATTTATCGTTCATCCCCTCCAACAACGCTGGGCCAGCGGTCTATATAAGGGTGCGCGCACGGCCCGGAGCTTCAGTACGAGATCAACCTCGGTTCAAGATCTGATCTCGAACAGAATCCTCTGTGAAAATCTCAATCGCCGATAAATTAAATTTTCCAAAACTGTCTTTTTATTTCAACGTCCCGCTCCTTGTGCTTCAGCGCTTTATTGAATCAGTGAGCCGCTTATAAAAGAGGAAACAAACCGGCCAGGATTAGACGGCGAGCGACCCATCTATAGATCATCCGGCGCTCGGTTCACGTGAATCGGTGAACGGATGCGTTAAAAGTAGACGTTATTCAAGAACTTGGCTACTTTACACTTTGTAGTATTACTTATACAGTTTGCATTGTTGACGCGTTCTATCAGTTTAATTAAAATAAATTAAAAATATATTTAATAAATTACATAAAAGATTTTTTTTATCAATAAACATACGTCAAACAAATCAAAATGAGTGCAGAAGTAAGGTGGTGCTCGAGGGATTATCAAGGTAAATGGATTCGCAAAATTTTTTCAATTTTAAAATACATTTTTTTAAACCTATATTGAACATTTCGAGCATATCTTGTCAAGCAAAATCATCATAAATCATAAAGATATTAATTTCAAAACATTGCTGCTCAGCGTACAATATATATATTATACTTGTTTGCGGAGCGCTGTCGTGCTCTTTGATAAGCCATATTAGATAACCTCCTTATAAAATGTCAAAATTATATTTTTTTTATATTTTTACTAGATACAAAAATAGACAAAAAATTAAATTTTAAATTCTTCAGAGCGGCTCGTTGAGCGCACAGTGGTCTGTTTAAAAAAAAACGATCAAAATTCGGGCTTTGAACGGTTTTGCAAGTAAATACACCAAACTTTGATGATTTTGTTTTGGGGTACCGAATACACATTCGTTTCCCTCGGTACTCACTAATGCAGTACTTTATAATAATTAGTATATTTATGTGCATGTTTAAAATATAAAATTTTATTATTTCCTGTGGCGATTGATGTACGTAGTTTCCATTTACTACAGCGTGCTGCTAAGCAAGCGATATTTATAGAAAGAATATGATAGAATTTTATTTAATGTTGGTCTCATCTTTGCAATTATTGATGAACTACCTTAAGGCATTGGTTTGTTTTACTTCGAGATAAACGCCGGACTTTGCTTACCATAATAAGAATGCTTGAGGGCGCGGGTTCGAATCCGCCCGTCAGTCCGAAATTTTTGGAAACATTTCCAAAAAATGTTTACCGAATTTTTCGGTGGCAAAAATCGAACTCGTTGATCGCAATTTCCCTACAGAAAAATGCATGTTCCAAAACCTGACTATGTTAATCCTGCCGCTAACACTCGAAAGGGGGATGAGATATTAAATAACTAAATAAAAAAAAAATTTTCAATTCAAACAGGTTATAAAAAAATACTAACATTTTTCACAGTAAATCAAAAAATATTTTAGAATAAAAGTTCAAAATTTAAAACTGTCAATACATAATGTAACACTACTATATGTACTAAAATTCTTAATATTTTTGATGTACATTAAAAATAATAGGAAAGTAAAAATAATTAAAGGTAAGTATGTTTAACTTTCAAAAATCTTATTCTTGGAAATGCAAATATCAAAAGTATCACATTTAAACAAACTTTTATAATCCCTTATTACTTTTTTAAAGCTCGTCTAAAATAAAACAAAAGAAATGTTTTGAAATCAATTTTATAAATAGTCAAGTATACAAGTATCAATTCGTGTATGTTTTGATATTTGTACCTTTTATTAACACATTTAACAATCAATTTTCAACAAAATATTTCGAAAAGCACCTTCTTTGCACACTTGTAGCATTTAATATTATTTCAAGATTAAAATATTGAAATATTTTTTTTTAAATTAATTGTTAAATGTGTTAATAAAAAGTAAAAATATCGAAACATACACGAATTGATACTTATATACTCTTGACTATTTATAATATTGATTTCAAAACATTTCTTTTGTTGAACTTTGAAGTAATAAGGGATTATAAAAGTTTGTAAATAAGATACTTTTGATATTTGCATTTGCAAGAATAAGATTTTTGAAAATTAAATATATTTGTCTTATTTTTACTTTCTACAAAAGTAATTTTAAGCAAATTTCATAATTTTTAAAGAATTTCACATATACCTAGTTAATATTAAAGAGTTGAGCTTTGAAGTGATAAGGGATTATACATGTTCTCCATTCTTAAAAAAGTGATGAGCGGCCATGTTGAAGCACTTAAAGGCTTGATTTGATTGATCAATATAGTTCGAATGTTAGAATTATGAAATCTTTAAATTTAAAAAAATGAATGTTGATTTTTAGACAAAAAGAATATAATATATAACTAAATCTTAACAACCTTAGAATTCTACAGTAATGGATTATTATAGATTAATGAAAATTGAAAAGAAAAAATATTTTAAACTCTCATAATGAATAACTTTTTCGCGGAGTGCGCCGAATGCCGCTTATTAAACAAATTAATTTTTTAAATATTTACAGACTGAATACTTTTATGAAAAAAGATATAATGGAACAATAAAAAAAATCATTAATTAAATATTAATAGTATTATTTAAGCAGGTTTATAATTTATAATTTTATATTAAGGAAATAAAATAAAGAAAATAATTAGTATTCATTTAATTGCAGAGACTCATGGAAGAAATGGTTTAAAAAATTTGGCTGTAGAATTGTATGACAAAGGTGCTATTAAATATGGAAATTTTGTTACAAAAATAGGTCTACAAACTCCAATCTATATTGACTTAAGAATTATTATATCTTATCCAAGTTTACTGGTATGCTCTTTTATTATACTTAATGTACTTTTATAAATTTTTATAAATATAATTGATAGATATAATTTATTAACATTTATTTTTTAGCGTAAGATATCAACATTACTTTGGGATCTTCTTGATGACAAGGATTTTACACATGTGTGTGGGGTACCATATACTGCTTTACCAATAGCTACAGTAATTTCTTCAGAAAACGATGTTCCAATGGTCATAAGAAGAAAAGAAGCTAAATCATATGGAACTAAAAAACTGATTGAAGGAATTTTCAAAAGCGGAGATAAATCCATCATAGTTGAAGATATTATAACAAGTGGTTCAAGTGTTCTTGAAACTGTTCAAGATTTAAAGAATGAAGGACTCTTTACTATTACAGCTCTTGTAATAATTGATAGAGAACAAGGAGGTAAAAAAAATTTAGAAGATGCAGGGATCAAAGTTAAAAGTCTGTTTACATTAACAGAACTGATTAATTTTTTGCATGAAGCTGGCAAATTAACAAAAGAATCTGTACAACTAGTAACAAACTATATTAATGATGTTAAAGCTCCACTAAAAATAAAAAATGACAATAATCGTCTAATACAAAGTTTTATTACAAGAGCTGAAGCAGCTAAAAATCCTTTAGCAAAGAAACTGTTTAAGATAATGTCTGAGAAACAAACTACACTTTGTGTAGCAGCAGATTTTACAGAAGCTCAAAAAATTCTTGATCTCGCCAAAATTGCTGGACCTCATATTGCTGTTTTAAAAATACATGTAGATATCATTGAAGATTTTGATAAAAAGTTTATTGAAGATTTGAAAGCTATTGCTAATAATTCCAACTTTTTAATAATGGAAGACAGAAAATTTGCTGATATTGGACAAGTTGTTTCTTATCAGTATGGAAAAGGAATTTATTCTATTGCTAATTGGGCAGATTTTATTACAGTACATCCAATTTCTGGCAGTGGTGTAATTAAAGGAATTAGAAATGCTCTTACTGAAATATCGAAAGACAAAGGAATTTTTGTAGTAGCAGAAATGTCATCAGAAGGTGCATTGACCACAGGAGAATATGTTGCATCTGCAGTTTCGAATAATAAAGAATCTGATTTAGTAGTTGGCTTTGTATGTCAAAAGAATATTTTTGAAAATCCTGGTCTCATTCAGCTAACACCAGGTGTTCAACTCGTTAAGTCTGCTGACAGTTTAGGACAACAATATAATACTCCTCAAGATGTTGTTAATTCAGGTGGAGATTTAATCGTTGTTGGCCGTGGAATTACACAATCTACGAATATACTAGATTCAGTTTTAAAGTATAAAAAAGTTCTTTGGGAAGCTTATGAAAACAGAATTAATCAATCAAATCTTTTAGCGAGAATCTAAGAAAAATCGATTTTTGTTTAATCACTTATAACTTCTCAACTATTAACGGTACTATACTAGGCTAATTCCGGCGCGCCGACATTCCGCCGACAAAAGTTATTTTGTAATTTTTACTTTTAGTTTATTGTCAAAAATTATTAGTTATGTTTAATATGTTAGTTTACTGTTAATGTTATAAATTACACGCATTTTGTAATTTATTACTTATGGAATTTTCAGTGCACTATTATTGGACTGAACTGTGTGCATCGCCTCTTGCGTTTCGAAACTACTTGAAAAGAAACTGTAGTTTTATTATTTTTTGTATCAGATTACACTGGGTATTTCTTACTCGCAAATTGAATGAATAAGTAAATAAATAAATATAGTAAATATAGTGAAATATCTGTAAAATCGATTACAAAAAGAAAATAAAAACAAGTATATTATAAAATATACATTTAATATTTCCAGTCATGAAAATACAATTTTATTTTTACATCTAATGCATTTTACTCTGTACAAACAACAAAAATGTATAAATATTTTTGTATGCAAGAAATATTTTTATATTACAAGTGGACATAGAAATCAAATATATATAAAATAAATTTTACTTAAAAAATCTACAACTAGTTCACGCTTCTTTACTTTTTGTTAATTCCTCTACTAGTTTACGAAAAACTTGTGCCACTTGACTGTCTGGATACATTTTCAAAACACTTTGACCTCGATCTGCTAATTTTCCAATTGTTGGATCAATTGGTATTTTAGTTAAAAAAGGAACTTTAGCTACTTCTGAAAGAGAAATGCCACCATTGGAAGAGAATATATTTGTGCATTCCTATAAAAATATTTTAAATTTAATTATTTAAAATTTTGTAAATATTAATTTTAATAATTTTATTTACGCACTGAGCAACTTGGACAAACAAAACCACTCATATTTTCAACAATTCCAACTATAGGAATTCCTGTTTTCCTACAGAATGTAATTTCTCGCATAACATCATCAATAGCTACTGCTTGTGGTGTTGTAACAATGATGGCTCCATCACATTTAACATTACTATAAAAACAAAAACCATAATTAATTTTTAAGTTTTTTTCTTCATACTTTATTAATATCCTGATAGCATCTTTAACTCTTAAACAAGACACCTGTCTATATGATCAAAGGCTTATCAATGGTATGAGTGTAAAGCTGTTTATCTCTGTTAATTTTTTTTGCTGTGGAATCACATGACTCTCACTCATTATCACGTGTGGTCAATGTTAGTCAGGTCACATGTGATTGTTTTTCTCATTATCAATACAAAATTATGCATACTCTACTATACTTAAAATTATTTTTTTAAAGTTTAATTCTTATTATAGCTTTTAGTTTTTGATTGAATAAGTTTCAAACTTAAATTTTTTAATTTAATTGAACAATTAAATGTTTTTTAGATACACTGTGCAAAATTAATTTTAGAATATTATTTTAGAAATTTACCGTAAATTTTCCATAACTGTTATGTGTTCATCTGAAGTTCCAGGTGGAGTATCAATAATGAGATAATCAATATCCTGCCATGCAACATCTGTTAAAAATTGTTTAATCATGCTTGTTTTTTTTGGTCCTCTCCAAACAACACTGTCATCTCGATTTTTTAGTAAAAAACCTATTGACATTACTGCTAATTTTTGATCACTATCTGTAAAAACTGGTACCCATCTATAAAAAAGTATTTATGTATTTTGCAATAATTATAAAAGTGGACAATAAGACTTAATCAATAAAGTTGTTTACCCTTCATTCGATTGATGAACATCTTTGTCTTCTAAATTCAGTAAATATGGAATGCTAGGACCGCATAAATCTATGTCCAAAATACCTACCTATAATTAATAACTTTTTACTGCTACCAAATACACAATTTCAAACCAAATTCAAAATTTTAACTAAAAAAATGATGGAAACCAGGTTTTTTTCTTCAATAAATATGAAAGGAAAAACCAATTTTCCAAAAATATTATATTAAGAAAATAGAAACATTATTTTCTGAACATTCTGTTATTAAAAGAAATAAAAAAACATTCACAAAAGACTATTTTCTACGTTTGGAAATGAGTTCAATACACTTTGATTCACAAGCAAATAACATAACCTCTCGCGTAATAGTAGCGACAAGTATACTTACTCTGAAGCCGGATTCTTTGAGGGCAAGGGCCAGTTGGGAGCTAACGGTGGATTTGCCGACGCCTCCCTTGCCCGAAAGAACCAAAAACACGTGCTTTACGCTTTCAAGCATTGCCAATTATATGCGCTAGCTCGATTGCACCCGAGAGTTGTTAAATGTAAATGCTCTACACTAGCAGAGTGTTTGGGCTTTATATATTTGCACTCACGCACGAAGCATACAAACACTCACTTACATTGCCATTTGTGTACAGCGTAGGAGCATACAAAAGTAAGCAGTAGCAGTAGCTCATTTTATCCTTGTCGATCAGCTGTTGCGTGTCAAACAGATCACATAGAAAATGTGTTTGTACGGCAAAATTCTTTTGCGCCTTATAATGTGTGCGTGAAAAACAAATGGTTTTATAAATTTTTTTAAACTTTGCCAACTTCTACATTTTGCGGATTGAGCAATTTAAATTGTTTTAGCAAATAGTAAGTATTTTAAGGTTAACTATTCTTGTAATAATTAGATTAATTAATAAAGATTTAAATGTATTTGCTTTTAAATTTAAATAACAGTGTTTATTTTTTATTAAAAATTTACCAATTCATTTGATAAGTAATTCTTTAATTATTTCATCATTAGGAAAAATAAAGTAAACCAGCAACAATGAGGAGAAAAACAGGAGTGGGAGCAATTCATAAACAAAAACTTGAACAAGAAAGGTACAAAGATAAAGGAACAGAATTGCAAGAAAATCAATTTGAGCAAATGACTAAACACATGGAAACTTTCCGAATAAATTTGGAAGAGTTTGCTTCCAAACATAAAAGTGAAATTAAAAAGAATGCACAATTTAGGCGTCAATTCACAGAAATGTGTGCATCTATTGGTGTTGATCCTCTAGCATCAGGCAAAGGTTTTTGGTCCGTTCTTGGAATTGGAGATTTTTATTACGAAATAGCAGTTCAAATTGTTGAAGTTTGTCTGGCTACAAATTATAAAAATGGAGGCTTGATATCTTTAGATGAACTAAGAGATCGATTGGTTCAGGCAAGAGGTCGTCGTAAAGAACATCAGGAAATAACAAATGAGGATTTATTAGCCTCAGCAAAGAAATTGAAAATATTAGGAAATGGATTTTCTGTTGTGCCCATTAGTAAAGGAAAATATTTAGTGCAATCTGTACCTGGAGAGTTGAGTATGGATCACACAGCTGTCTTACAGCAAACAAATAACACAGGAAATGCTTTTATATCTAAATTTATACTACAAAAAGAACTAAAATGGGAAAGTGAAAGGGCTCAAAAAGCATTAGATCATATGGTTAAAGAAGGTTTGGCTTGGATTGATTATCAAAATGAGGAAGAACCTTTATACTGGTTTCCAAGTTTTTTTACTGCTTGTATTGCTTCAAATGCTTAGTGAACAAAATATCTGAGATGAACTTCTAAATAGTTTTAAACTTATTTTTTATGGTACGAACATCTTCAGTTCGTTAATTTTTATATTTACTTAAGACAACTAATTTGTGCTAATAAAATTCGTTAAAAATATTAGATAAAAAACTATATTTTATCACGAAATAAATTATTTTACATAAAAATCGTCTATGTTTCATAAATAAATTATGTTGTTTCAACATTTTATGTACACTTATTTTTATTAACTGTCACCTTGTCTCGCTTTCTTTAGTAAAGTTTTGAACTAGTTGAGCATTACAGCGAGCAAGTAGTTGTTGATAAAAAAGTAATTCTCTACTTAATTCTTCATTTTGTTTTTGTAAAACACTTATTTTAATTTTTAGTTCTTGAGAACGTTTTTGAAATTTAGTTGCAAGTAAGTTTGCTTCTTCTTTCCATCTGAAAATATATAGTTGTTGAATAAAACAATTATTCTCACTAACTTGTAATAAATAAAATATTTTCATACTTGTTACTTAATTGCTGATGTGTTTCAACATGCTGAGTTAATTCTTTGGTTTTTTTTTCAAATTTTTCTTGCATCAATAAAATATTTGTTACTGACTCTAAATTCATAGAACTATAAAAAATAATTATAATTATAAATTAATTTTTTATTAATTAAAAAATGTTATGTGGCATTATATAATTAAGTAATTTACGTTTGTTGTCCAGTATTTCTTCTATTTAATATCCTGTCTGTTAGAGATACATTGATAATACTTTCTGAATTATTAATTTTTTCTTGCAGATCTCGAACTTTTGTTTCAAGTAGTAATTTTTCATGATTTCTTTTTTGCATTTCTTTTTCAAAAGAGATTTCTAAAGTGTTCAAATTGGATATTAAATTTTCTTTATCAATAAGTGCTCGGGATAATTGCTTCTCAAAATTGGTACATCTCTCTAAAATTTCTCTTGTGCGACTATCAGCCTCCCTTAAATGATCTTCTACATCTCTAGAATTCTGCATTTGAACACGCCTTAATTTATCACTAGTATTTGATAATTTATCTTGTAAATTACTAATTTGTTGCTCCAAGTATTGTATTCTATCATCATACACAGGCTTGTGACTTTCTTCATTTATTTGTAATTTAAAAGCCTTATCTTGCAATATTTGTTCAAAGCTTGAGATTCTTGCCCTTTGAACAAAATTATCAGAGCTCAGTCGAAGTCTCTCTAATTCTTCCTCTGCTAATTTAGACTCTCTTTGGGCTCTATCTAGTAATGTACTCTTTTCTCTTAATTCAGCTTTTAATTCTTTAATTTCTGCTAAATACCTTTTTAAATTATTGTTATAAACTTCTTTAGCTTTAACAACTTGTTTTTCTAAGCGTTCAGTATATTCATTCGATAATTCACTAAATTTTTTTTCTAATTTAGCTAAAGAAGTTTCAACCCTTTCTTTTTCTTTTAGTGCAAAAACTTCTCTTTTTAAGGCTTCTTCTTTTTCCTTTACTGCAGCCTCTATTAAAATAACAGCTTCTGATACTTTATTTTTTGATTCCATATCTTTAGAAAGCATAGCATTTGCCAATTTTTGTGCCTTTTTTAACTTTTCTTCTAAATCAGTTTTCAAGTGTTGAATATGTTTAAGTTCAACTTTAGTTTGACTTAAACTTTCTTTCAAAGAATTTACAGATGCTTGGTGACTCCTGTCTTGCTCTAATGCTGTCTGCTTACAATTATTAAGTTCTTTAAAAATATCATTTTTTTCTTTCATCAGTTCATCAATTTTCTCCTTACTCTTCTCCCACAATGCTTGCTGTTTAAAAAAATTTTCTTTGGCTGCTTGTAATTTTAAGTCCAATGCCATTATTGCTTCAGAATATGATTCTTTAATACTGTTTACTTGTTCTTGATAAAATTTTGTGCTTTTGCCTTCTTTGTGAACATTTTTAAGTTCTTCTTCTAGAATGTCAATTGTTTTCAAAGCCATTTGCCAAAGTTGAAAGACGGAATCTTTTTCCATTTGTAAAATTGTAACACGTTTTTCAAGATTTGTAAATGCTTCCTTATCAGATGCAATGTCATTGCATCTTTCATGATTATTACTTGTCATAACATTGCGAATAGTATTATTTGCATCTTGATTTTCTTTTCTAAGAGTTTCAATTTCCAGACGTAACTTCTTTTGCTCCACCTAAATGAGGAAAAATTAATATTAAAATAGCTTTTTATTAAAGTAATTCAAAAAATTACAATGAGTACCTTGCAATTACTTAATTCTTCTTTTAGATTTTCTACAATAGCTTCATACTCATACAAAATTGTATTTTGATCAAGAAATCTAAAATTAATTTAAAAAGTAAATATTTATTTGAATTTTTTAATGTCTAACCTTCAACTTACTTAGGTTGAGGTATATTTTCCTCCATTATTTTAGCAAATAGCGCCAAAATTACGTTCTATTATGTAACAAATGAATACAGATTAATTGATAAGTACAATTTCGGCCAAAATTTACCATAATTTATCCTAAAAAAAAGGATGATTTTTGAAAAGCGACAGTTATACATCAAGTAAAGCGTCTATTTTTTCAAATATAAACGAAGTCTACGGCCTACACTGCCGTTGTCATGCACTGCTACTAAGCGACTTTTTTGTAAACACGGTGACGACCGAATCGGCATCCGGCTTGTACTGTGCATTTGATCAATGTTTACAGATGTCTCTAGTGCATCAATAAAAAAGTTCAATTTAAAAAGCTCAAAAGGAAGTGATGATATTTTAAAAAGGAATACCAATGTTGCTTTAATTTCTGTCATAAATTGTGCAAATTATTTAATTAATTGAAATTAAAATTTTATTATCTTTATTATATTTAAATTTTATATATTTTATAAAAGTATCGTACAAAAATGGTATTTTTGAAGAAAACAAATTATTCTTTGTTCATAAAAAACTTTCAACGAGTGTATAGTGACAACAAAAATATTCTATGAATAAGCTGATGTTCAAACATTCTTCAATGTAAAAACAACAAAATTTTAATTCTTTTTAATATAATTTACAAAATGTCAAATATTTATAAAATGCCAAAATTATAATAACACAATAACAACATGAACATTATACTAATTCTAATTTAAATCATATCGTAAAGAATGTTTCCTTAAAAAAATCCGTATAATTTTTATTCATATAATTAAAAACATTTATTTCAAAAGTATAAAAAGCGCACAGTTTTCATCGAGTGGTCTTGTTGAATTGTGCGTAGAATTCTTCGCTGGGTTGGTGTTTGTATACATGACGATTCAAGTATTCTTGATACGACTTTTGTTGCTCGGCCAGCTTTCGATTTTCCTCGGCAATTTGCTTACTCAGTTCTCTGTAATAGAAAAATAAAAAAAAAAATAATTAGAACTTTTCTAATGAATAATCGCGTTTTGCTGCCGAAAGACAAATTTTTTGCTTATTACGATCTCTTGCGATCCAACTCGCGTTGATAAGATTCCGCGGCTTTGGCGTTTCCGTTCATCAATTGATTCCACTGTTCGTCTCTGTTATTTTCTTCCATTTTTAAACGCTGTAAATATTGGCAGAAAGTATTAATGTTTTTTAAATTTTTCTGAAAAAGCTGTCCTGATACAAATAAAAAGAAAAAAACCATAATCACATGTAATTTTCCTGTAATTGCCATTATATTATTTTTTTATAAATATCTAAACGAAAATGATAAAGAAAAGAAAAATGTAGAGGCAGACATATATTAGTAAAATATAGCTTTGCAATCTTATCAGCTACAGTAATGTCTACATTTAACAGCTGGTAATGTCCAGTTCTATCTAGTCTTTAAAAAATTAAAAAAGCTAGCTGGTCTATTAATTTTCAAACACGATATCCACTTTCAAAAGAATCCCGCAGTTTTTAATTAAAAATAAACCACCCAATTTATTAATCCAGAAGACAATCAAGAAATACACGACTCGTTATGAAAATACAAGGTAATGACAGCTTATAACCCCGTGACAGCCATAAACGGTATAGGCCTCCTTGACAGCGTCGGTCTTGCAATATCCAACGCTGGGATAACAAAAGGGAAAGTATACATATATGCTTTGGAAAGTAAAGTCACCTGCAACTCCTGCATCTGCAGCTCTTGCTGGTCGCGGAAGACCTTGAGCTCGTCCGGGGTCATGCCCTTGTACCTTGAGGCTAACGGCTTGTGGGGTCCGCGCAGACTTACGGCCTGGGCCTTGGACTCCGTGAGGAAGTCACCGGTCACGTGATTGTAGATTTCCGCCCTTCTGTCCTCGTCCTCCTGGGCCTCCAGGCAGCGCTTGCGATGCTCTTGCTCTTCCGCCTGCAACGCATAGTGGCCGGATCGGATCGTAAAACGCTCGAGGACGACTGCTGGCTCTCGCTTTACGATTGCTTCGCTCGTTTATTTCGATTACCGTGCCTACCGACGTTTCCTCTATTTTTTAATGCGAGCTCGAATCTAAATGTGTGATACTAATCCGGAGGCTTTTTACTTTCAAGAAAGTGTATTTTTTTCTTTTCTGCAGAGATAAGAAGATTTTTTTTACTGGTTTAGATCGATAAGATTTGCTTTGTTGCTTATTAATTTGCTTGGCTCTAAACTAGTGGCAATTGCATGTGTAGGAGGTCGGCAAGTAGTTTTAAAAATACAGTATTTATTGATTCAAGTGTCTTTCAAACTTTAGAATGTAGATAATAGATAAACATTCGCTAATTCAGCAAAGATTATATTCTCATCAGAAAAAATATCTATATATAGCTTTTTCCCGCTATCGACTTTAAAGTGCAATTTTCATTGGAAAATTGATCAAACCATTTTCTGGTGTAATGGAATAAATTAATTTACGTTTGCAAAGAAAAAAGGTGATTAATCAACGTTTTTTTAAATTGCAAAAAGTTAAATAAAAATGATCGCGATGCATTCTCTTTCCGGGGTTTAAATCTACGCAGCATTCTAATAGACCTCTCCTGAATTCAATGAACGTTTGTAGCTCGAAACTTTCTCGACTATATATTTTCAGCTTCTTCTTTTAACGCGAAAAAATGAGCTCAGAACAGTGTTTTTCAAATCATCGACTTCACTCAAAAGAAACTGTCGGGGAATCCCCCCCAAGCGAAAACTCACGAGCGCCAGGTTGAACTTGGCGGTGGCCTGCTCGAGTCTGCGCCTGCAGTCGCGCTCCATGCGCTCGAGCTGCATGGCCCGATTCTCCCTGGAGAGGACGGCCTGGGCGTAGGCGCGCTCTGCCTCGTACCGCTGACGCTCCGCCATCTGTCGCTCGCTCATCTGCTGCCGGATCCAGCATTGCATCTGCTCCTGCTGCTCGCGGCGACGGTTCGCCGAGTTGCTGTCCTCGCCCTCGAATCTGACGGGCATTCGATCATTGTTAATTAAAAGGAGAGAGCTTTTGGGTTATTGGAAAATGAAGCGCTTTTTCAATGCATAGGCAAGCCAAGCAATATCCGGATATTGAATGAATGGGACTGTCGAGTATCAGTTACGCTGATGGAGAGCCTTTTTTTTCATTAGTAAACTACTTTTTTAAACGTTTAATACTTAACGCAGTTGAGGAGTTGTTGTTTGATTAGAAAAAGAAAATTTTTTTTAGATTATCTTCTCGAATTGGAAGAAAATAAATAAGCAGAGCCGCAAAAGAAAGAGAAAAACAAAAGAGTGATTTGTACATTTACTTTTGGGCAGATGCAAGTCCTAAATCTTCGTCATCCGATGATCTCAGTGGCTTCGTCTTCTTTAACTGTTCTGGATCGTAGAGGTCGAATTCCCGGCGAAGCTCGGGCTTCTGGTGAGTCTTCCGAAAACTGTCGATCTCTTTGTTCAGCTTCTTCCTCTCCTGAGCTCATCAATCAGCGAAGGAAGGGGCACGAGTTATTTTGAAGAAAAAACATTTAACGAAAAAGCAAATATCCAGCGTGCGTGATACCTCATCCTGCTGTTTTTCAAGCAAAATCGCGAGTTGGCTGCTACGAACCAGAGCCTTGTCCAAACGATTTTCGCGCTCCTTTTCCAGCTCGCGCTGACGCTTTTTTTCCTCCACTTGTCTGTCTAAAAAATTTTTGTCTATCTGAAATTGAGTAGCAAAGGAGTCAGTTTGTTTTGTCATCTGTGATTTTCAGTTTTACAACTACGTAAATATCAACGCACGAAATTTAAATTTATTTCAAAGAATCTTTAATTATTACTAATGCTATTTAAATGTCTAAATTACTGTTTACGAATTATTAGTGAGCCTAGAGTAAAATATTTAATAAGCAACTAAATCATAAAATATTGCATTGACAAGTATAAGAATGTTGTGCCTCCGAAATGGCCCGTGCAAAAACTTAACCAAAAATCGTCGGACAAATATCTTACTCCTATCTTGCGAACGCGAGGATCGAAGATGCGGGCTTTCCTTTCCTCCTCCAGCAGTCGCTTCCTCTCGATGTTGGCGGCGACTTTGAGATCTTGCTCCGTGCATTTGGTGCAGTCCAGCATGTTGACGTCAGCATTCGACTCGGGAATCTCGCGGGGAAGTCCGCAGGCCCAGAAGAAGAACAAGAGGACGAACGAGAAGGCGAAAAAGAACGAGCGGGAATAAAAGAAAGCGAGGAGAAGCTGAAAGAGAGCGGGCCGCGCTTCTAAGGCAAATAACCGAAGCGCCTCGAGGACGGGGGAGGACGGCGGAGGAAGGATGCACGCGTGCGGCGCAAAGCGAACGGGCGTTGCTATGGGTCGTTTGTTTCGAGTTTCGATTCCACCCGCCTGATCGAATGATTGTGCGTCTATATACCTTTGATTTTTTTCTATCTTCTTTCTCCTTTGGCTTAAGAATACTGTCGCGAGTTTAATATATTTTAGACCTCTTATGTCTGTGATGCGTCCCAAGTATTTCATTTTGTTTTCGGGCTTTTCGAGTAAATTTAGAAATTCTCGTTGTTTTGGGTGAAGAGTTTGTGCACGTGCTAATTGCTCTGTCTGTAATATTGTGAAATAGCAAATTTCACTTAAAAACAGAAGTCGGTTTATAAAACTATCAGTTTCGCGATCGTAAGCTTATCGAATGAAATGTAAGTTTTGAAAAAGATAGTAAAAAGAGCTTTGAGAAGTTGTAATAATACTGGTCGTGCCTCATTGATAAATTGTTAAATATTACTAGTCTATGCTTTTTTTTTTAAATCATTAAACCGAATAGCTGAACTGGAATTTCGATTATAAAAATGATTAATAATATTTTCTTTACAATTTTATTCATTAAAGTTTTCTCACAAAATTTATTTAATAAAATATTCCAATCTTTTATTATATTCCCAAACGTGGCTTTTAAATAAATTGCGATTTTTATTTACATTTATGTTCGTTAAATTAATTTAGTAAAACTTGTTATTCGACTAAACGAAAATCGTAGTTATAGGATCGAGAGCTTTTCTTGACATCTTCATCGTTTAAAAGACGAAAATTCAAATTTAGGGGCGTGGATTTGACCTACTTCCAAAAGTTAAGGGAATGGAGGTCCAAAATCTCGATTCCAAACTTTTTGAATGAACTTTGTCAAATTCGTAAGGAAAACTATGCAATCTCTCATCGTTAAAATGCAAAATGCAATAGGATATCAATTTTACTTGAAAGCTTATCAAACTTATTATAAACCTTCCCACGACATAAGAGTTTTTATCCTCTTAAAAGTTTGCAGAGTGTAGGAGTACAAAAAGCTTCAGTAGATTCAAAATCCTTGCACAATTACTTTCTTGAATCAGACAATATGACGCAAAGTCTATTTCGCGTAAAAAGTTTTGCTTTTGTGGTATAGAAATTTTCTGCTGCTTATTAATTACTACTCGAAATTTTGCACATCCAAATCATTTTTAAGTCTAACAATAAAATACAGTAGATTGAGGATTTTTATTTCGGAATTACTGTAAACGAGATCATGAATTCTCAAACGAATAAATATTTTTAACTTATGTCGTCTAAAAACGTGTGTAGGCCTTTAATCTTAAAAACCTGACCTAAATTTTTCTGTATCGTCTTGCAAAAATAAAAATCTATTTATATAATATGTTGGCGTTTTACTCAAAGCAATACATATTGTTCAACATTATCCTTGTGTATTTAATTCTTTCCATATACTTTGCATGCGTTACATTGAACCTTTGCATTTTTATCTCCAAGTAGATAAAACATATCAATTATTATTTAGATCGTTTGCTCGATAATCCCTTTTATCAGTCATTTCTAAATATTAAATAAATATACATCAGCGGCGGAATTACGTCTGTTACATGCTGATTATACCGATAATCATCATCTGAATTGCCGCAACATCGGAGTAACCGTTCACTGCTTTATTTAGCACGAGAGTTGAGCAAGCTTCGCTTTAATACGGAGCGTACAGCCGTTCGCAGCAGTGACCGCGCCCCTAAAACTACACCGTCCCCGCGGGTGAAAAAGAGCAGCCTCGCCGCTCCTCGCTCGGGTAGCTCGCACGCGATAAAGCCCCCATCAGCTGCAGAGTTCGCATGGCAGGGAGAAAGAGAAGCATCGAGAAAAAGGCTCTCGGTACTCGGACTCGCGCTCTCGTCGGGCGTACGCACGAAAAGTAAAAGCGCTCCGTGCACTGGCGCGGAGAGCCGCGAAGACGCAGCGGCGCCTGCGTCGCTCGCCGCGAATGACGTCACTGGCGAACTGGGTCTAGAAGAGTAGTAGAGTCGCGGCCAGACGACGGCGGCAGCAGACATTCAGTCTCGGCTCGGCGCTCCCCCAGTACGCATCGAACTCTGCCCACACGGCTCCCATCGCACACAGCGCAGTGCGCACACTCCACAAAAGCCAGAGAGAGAGAGAGAGAGAGAGAGAGCTCGAGACTGTAGTACTGCCGAAGCCGCTGCCGCCACTGCCGCCGAGAGAGTCGCGAGCGGAAAAATCATTATGCGCGGCGAGACGCGGAGATCGCCGTCGCCGAGTGAAAGGGACTAGAGAACGCTCGCTCCGAGTGCGCGATAGAGACACAGAGAGAGAAAGAGAGACGCCTAATATCCCGCTTGCCTCCCTTTCGACAGAGAGGGTGCTCGCGTTCCTCCATCAGGCCAGTGCGCGCCCGGGGGCGGAGTGCTATGAGCGAGGGATCATGAGCTGCAGCGTCAAGATCTCGGCTCAGACCGCCGCGGCGGGCAAGAGCTGGACCGGCTCGCAGCGCAGGATTAACGCCCTGGCGGAGGAGACGAGCGTCGGCCAGTCGGCGCAGGCCATCGGCGGCAGCGCCAGCTGCCCGAGCCTCGGCCAGCAGCAGAAGGACAAGGAGCGCGAGAGGCTCCTCGCCCAGCAGGTGCAGACCTCGCCGAGGCAGAGCAAGTCCATCGCGGCCAAGAGGAGCGAGGACACCGGCAAGCTCCTCAGGTACATCGACGACAACCTCATCGGCAGGAACGGCACCTTTCTCGGGCCCTTCGGACGACGGAAAGGTCAGTATTTACGATGTTTTTTTAGCCATTTATCGGTCAGTCTCATTTTCCGTTAAAAATAGAACGACTCTCTTTGCGCTTTTTTTCTTCGCCCCGTTTATCGGCCGAACGCGAAGAACCTGAAAAACCTGCATAATACTGCATTCGGCGAAGGTCGAATTATCGATGCTCCGCATTTGCCCTCTTCCTTTTTTATCTCTCAGCTTTGCACGTGCATTTCGTACAATAATCGCCAGCAGCTGCATTCGAATGGATTTTCTCGTGGATGCGCTGTAAAAAATAGGATTTTTTTCCTTCGAAGGCCCAGCTCGCCGTGTAAACAGCTACTGGTTAGTGGCAAAACAAACGCGTCTTCTTAATTTACATCTCATTCGCATGCGCGCTTCTGTAAGCGCGCGCCGCGAAACCTCGACTTTTTGTTATGATAAACTCCGTGGCTGCAGCACCTCGGCGAGCGTCGACAATTTTCCGGGAAAGCGAAATGCCCAAACACCCGACTCCGACTCGTCGAAGTAAAATAGAAGCTACGCCTAATTAAAACTCTATTCTTACGGCCGGGGGCCGTAAAAATCGTCCCGCGACGAAAAAACTGGCTCTATTTATAATCCGGGCTTTATATTCCCCCCGCCGAGCATTCATCAGCGAGAGGAGTTTTTCTCGAAAAAAAAAGGGACCCGCTCGGAGAGAAACTCGGGCACGGAGCCAAGGCGTTTTTTCCGCTCGCCGCGCTCTCGGGCTTTTGTTTCGTGCGGCAGCCCGGCGTTTATTGACCCCCTTACGTGATGATGCAAATTGGGTTTCCAATCTTCCGCGTAGAGCCGACACACGTACGTCCGCCGCGTGTACGTGCACCCGCGCGGAGTTTCAGTCGCGCGCGATGTCGCGCCCTCGCGGTCTGGGATGGAAGCCCGCGCGGTGGTTGCGTGCACGAGGCCCCGCGACTCCCCCGCGAGCTGCACGCAAACCGAACGAGGCTCGGGTTACGCCAGAGGTACGTTGGCGCGAGCGCGAATCTGCCTCCCTCGGCTCTTACCTAATTCCGGCCCGAAATTTTCGCTGTTTTCGCTCGAATTCGAGATCCGCCTCGGGATCGATACTTCAATGCCGCTGATAAAGCTGAGGCCAAGCCTTGCTTCGGTGTAATCTGAAAAGTATATAACCTTCCGCATCTCGGCAAGCTCGCGAGACGGCGTATCGCCCTCGGACAAGCGATGTCCCTCTCTTGGCCAGATAAGTATTAATGCCACTGTTTATTTACTGGTTTGGCGCGCGGGCACCGGGCGACGGGGAAACCAGCTGCGATTAGATTGACACTCCGGAGAGCTTGAGATTTCCCCCTCCGCCCGTTAGAATCCAGCTTCCCGCATTATTTCGTCTTGGGTAGCAGCTTGTGTGGGGGGACTAATCGTCCCGCGAAGTTGGGAGCACTGCCAGCGTCTTTGGGGAATCGGCGCGCGAATTGGGGCGTCGAGTGAATATTGAAAAATTATACGCTTTTCCCGGAACGACGCAAATAAAACCTGTTTGGTAATTGTCGCGTCGCGGCGGTGATTTTGCGGAGGAGAATTGAGAATGCAATTCGCAGTGGATTCTTGTAACATTGAACTCAGCAGCCTTGGGGCCATTAATCAAACAATATAGAAGGAATTCTAGTCGGTATTTGTAAAGTAAATTAATATTTAGAACGGCAGCTGAGCAGGTCATTGTACTTATGAGCAGAATATTAATTAGCTTTTTAATACGAAAACATTGCAGCCGGAAACGAAAAGAGAGTCAACACAAATAGCGTAGATTCATTCAAAAGGTCACTGCTGTATTTTGGGATTAAATTTTGTAAACAAGAACAGACTTGATGTCTTTAAATAAATCCTCGAAGTGATTTAATATTTTTACTTTGCTCAGAAATATATCTTACAGAGCTTAAAAATAATCATTAATATTATTGAAAAAAGTTACGTCCACAGACTCAACACAGACTCAAAGGCTATTCACACGTCAAACAGCCGAACGTGAATTCTCCCGCATCCCCTAATTTATTATTCCTAATTTACTGTTCCGTGCGTCTCCGTCATTACACGCGGCGAAGAAACGAAAGAAAAAAACAGCTTCGACAAAACGGACGAGCAAACGAGCGCGATATTAAAAGTGGAACGGCATTGCCATCGAATTTATCTTTGAAACGAGTCACGCGTGTGTTCTGTCAGCCGCAGTGCTGCTGCACAAGTCGATACCATTTTTTTTACTGGATATAATAATTACGGACGAACGAAATTCGAAGGAAATAATGCGTGATTCCGCTCGCTTTTCGCTATCGCCTCCTTTATTCCTGCGGTTCGTTTTAAATTGAGAGAGCGACTCGGAAACTTCCTTCATTGGTCTCGAAATTCTGGCCACTGTTTTTATATTCATCGGTCCCGAAATTCTGCTAACTGTTTTTATTCGTTGTGGTAAACAAGAAGCCGAAAGTGATAAATGGAGTTTACATAACAGACTTGGAAAGTCCAATCTATATGCTTATCTGATAATGTAAATCTCACGGAGTCTATTTACATTTTGCGATAGATTCGTTTGACTTGAAAATTTTCTTTAAAAATTCTTTTGAATCATTTTTTTTTCTCTTGGGCATGTTTTGTTTTATGCACATACCGCAAAACAAAAGTTAAGGAAACCTGCATTTTCACGAAAGCAGTATTCAGCACAAATAATTTTCAAGTGTTGAATAATTATGATAACTGTTTCGAGTTGCAAGAAATTCAAATTAAAAGCATTGTATAATGACAATTACGAAAAAGCTAAAAGGTAAAAAATGTTAACGCTACAAACGTTATACAGTTAGTTGCTGCAGTTTATTTTTAGCATTATTTTTATAAAAAATTAACGTTCAATTAAAATTCATTTACGACATGAACTTTTCATTCTAATCAATCGCTCTTTATTTTATCTCGCATTCTACTATATTGTCTCACTACTCTATTTGTTTGTTTTCCTTTGATTCGATTTTTATCAGATAGATAAGCGATAATTCATGAATGTTAGAAGTTAGTTACTCAATACCTCCTGACTACAGATAATTCCAGAAAAACTCGTTCATTCCCAGTAAAATACCATCCCTTTTCAAAGCGACTTCATAACAGATCTGCCAAGAGGAACTGCAGCTTGCGAATCGAATTTTTCCCCGCTGCACAATAATGCAACCGGCAACGGCTCCGCTCTCAGTGTGTGCACCGTCTAGCCCGAGGCGCACAGCCGTATGCATGATCTTATCACGTGTACACCCGCTTACATAATTTTATGCACTCGCGCGAGCGACTGGATGCTCCGGCCGTGCATTCGTCGCGCGAGCTTTTCCCGCGGCCGGCGAATTATTATTCTCTTTCGCGAAAAAACCCGCCTCTCGCTTCGCGAGGTGGTCCTGCTTGCTGTCGTCAAAGGAGCTTAATTGGGTGCAAGCCCGACGGTTTCGAGCTTTGCGCATTTACTCGAGCGATCGCCTTAAAAGATTAGCAAGTTTTTGCTGGTTCGTTGTAGGAATGGATCGTTTACGGATTAGCCGAGCTTTGCTTCGTCTTAAAATCTATTTAAATGTGTGCATTTTTGTATCGAGCTACATAAATGAAATAATTAATATAGCTGCATCAAAGAAATAATTGTTGAAAAATGTAGGAATAAACCGCTGGGAAATTTCAGATTTCTGGTTTAGCTATTCAAGTTTGTATGCGTATTACTGATTTTCCTATCGAGAGAGAAATCACTTTCTCTTTGCTTAAACGAATGGTCGCCAAAGTTATATAGCTTCGCGCGGTTGCGGCATACCAGTCCGATCTCCCTCTGTACACTAAGGTGGAGTTAAACCAAACTTTGAAAAAAAATGTATTTTTTTTTACTCACTTTTATTGCTATCGTCAAAAGCATTGAGTCATGTAAAGCGGCAATAAATGCAGTTGTAAAAAAAACTGTAAAAACTACTTTTTGTTTGCTTTTTTTGCATGAAAACGAAAACGAGAAAATTTATGTGAAGACTTAAAATTTTTCATTGATTATGTGAATATTTAAAATTCGCAAAAATTAACTGTAGATTATTCATCGAAAATATGAAATAATATAATTCAGTAAACGTTAATTTTCCGCTTTGAAAAAGATAATTTTTTTTACCATTTCATGAAATTATTGAAATTTTTAATTAATTTTGAATAGTTTTTCATCACATCTATGTTAAAGTAACAAGATTGCTAGATCCAATTACGCGACGTTTTTGACGAAAGAAAAATATTATAAAAATGAATAAGTTTGAACAGCCACTCAATTCTTACAATATTTACGAATTTTCATACAATTTAGTAAATTAAATTCCAGAATAAAATGTTATCACTGTATAGTCATATACAAAAATATTATGTGTTATTCATTCCTGTATTTAAGAATTCCATTTTAATAGCGAGTTTTCAAATTTTAATAAATTTCAATGAATTTTTTTTAAACATAATTTTATTCTATAAACATAAATTACAGTTGTATATTGAACATTACGGAATTTCAAGGCTTGTAGATAGAGATATAATTTCATTGAAAAATAACATATCGCATACAAGTTTCAATTAACATTTATATGGAAAATATTAAAAAAAAAACTGTTATGCTGCTAGTATAAATCGATTTGCGATCGCATATATGGACTTTTAGTGTGATAAATGTTTAAACTTAAAAATATAGATGAATATTGGACTTAAATTTTCGTTTTTAATAGAAATAAAATGAAATAATATGTTGGTGAAATATCTGCATCTGCTTCAGTATCTAAAATACCCAACTCGTATAAATATTAATCTCCAAAGCCCAGGATTGAGTTTCCATGTTGTTATTAGTAACTAAAACCGATTAAAATATTTGCACGGAAGATTTTAATGCAAATATTTGCTGATGGCTGTGTACTTCTAAGTATTACAAAAACAACCTGTTTATATTTTGCTAAGAATAAGAGCCTCTTTGCAAAATAAGGCACCAATTAAGAGATCATTAAAACGATTTATAAATAGGTATTATACATAGAGTAAATCCGCTCTAAAAGAATCGAATCCAGATAAAACTTAGCCGAGAATTATTAAGCCAATCTCGAACGGTTGAACGAAGTCAAGGCCAGATTTTCCTCCTGAACTCGGTTAATATTTTAGAAAATAAGGCATCGCGTATCGCGCGTCAATCCCTCTCTGTATTAAAAAGTCTCTTTTTCCCCGATATTTTTCAAATAAAATCTAGAATACAGCGGGGCCGGCGCAGTTTTCAAAAACAATTCAAATATTGATTTTTCGCCGCGGCGTCCGATAAGCTCGTCGAACTATCTCGAACTCCGATGGCCGTGCACATAAAGTCAAGGAAGAAGAGAGAAGAAAAAAAGGAGAGGCGCGCGCCCATAATTCAATCTATTCGAGGCGCGCGTCTCGTTGCGTGTATATATAGACAGAGTCCCGCGGGTGACAATTATTTTTATGATCCGGCGAAGAGAGGGAGAGAGAGAGAGAAAAATGTGACGCGAGGACAGGAATCAGGGTTAACGCGAAACGGTCAACGCCGAGACTTCTGCTCGTCTTCTTCTCTGCTCGAGATCTTACCAGTAATAACCGGCGGTGCATATAACAATCGCTGCTTAATCTGGCAGATGACGAGGCGCGGGCTCGCTATTTTATTCCGCCTCCTTAATGCAATTAGAGCCTCTTTGCGCGCGGAAGTAACAAGTTAAAAGCTTGGAAAATCAAATCTTTTCATAAAGCGAATCATTTCCATTTAAGAAGATTTTACGGGCAAAAATGCAACACCCGGTATACGATAGATCAGAGCTCCCGAAGGAGAGCTTAAATTACGGGGAGCACATCCTGCGGCGCTCCGCCGTGCGGAAAGCATTAGCGATTCAATGGTACTACTGGCTCGTCGGCCAGTATATTAACGCGGACGCTCGACGATCTACTGCCGCCGCCGCGGTCGCCTTGTTCGAGCGCATTGCGCCGTCGTAAATAACCGCACTCGTGACGTCACGGCTGACTTGTTTACGCGTGGGCGCTGCGTTGGAGAAAGAATATATACCGTCCGACGAGAGAGAGAAAAAGCGCTAATCTCCCGCCGACGATTCGCAAGCGGCTATTACGGGCTCTCGAGTGTTTCGCGCACTCCCGACAATTGGACAATGAGGCTCCGCGGCGAGCTGGGAGGCTGCTTTTTCGGGATGCGGGCACTCGCGAATTTGCGTTTAGTTCCTTGGTCGCGTCGTTCGTTCGGTTTAAACGCGTTGAAAACTCCGGCGGCGTCTCTCTCTTTATTTGGGCTTCGGCTTTCGTAAGCAAAGGAGAAAAGAATGTAAATCGGTTTGTTGTGCGTAATTATCGTTAGGTTGTTAGCACTTAGATAAAGAAAATCAAACTTCCGACGACCCGTAACAAATCGCAAGTGATTAGCGGGCAAAGTCATCGAGAATAAAGACTATCGGGAAGAAAGTTTTTCGAACACGTGCTCGCATCTCGTTTATACAAAGATAGTAAACGCGAGAAAGTAACAGTTGTTGCGCGTGAATTTATGGTTTTATAAAAACAGCATAAAAATTGATAATAAATTTAAACAAGTGAAAATGTTATATTTTTAAAAAGGCAGTATTTTTTTTTTTTTTTTTTTAACAATAAATTATTGACTTAAATGGATCGATTCCAGATTTAAAAAATAAATACGCGACAATTAAATCGATTAACTGTGCTCGTGCGACTTGAGCGTCACTTTGAAATTCCATCTCACGTCAATGAAAAAGAATCTATACAGTATATTACATTTAGTTTCGCTTTAGAGAAAATAAAAATTTAAAAAAAAAAAAAAAACTAATAACACGCTATTAATACTTAAAAATGATACTTGTACGAAAAACAGCATACAGGTTCGTAAAGTCCCGTACTTAATCGCCAATCGTAAAACGGTCGAATGAAAGCATTCTTTCCCCTCGGACAGATAAACACAGGTTCGTCGAAGGCCTCTCTGTCGGAGCTTACCCCACACATTTGTTTTGACGAGCCGAGTGCGCGTGCGCAATATTTTTTCGGCCCGGCCGCCGCACGTGACCTCGCGCATATAAGAGAGGCGCTCGTGTCACGCGAATATAGAGGAGAGCTTTATTACCTCACGGCCCGGGCGGCGAATGTAAATGCGTGTGCCGTCCAGCGAGCCGAGGGATGTCAACGATCCCGGGCCGCCTCGACTATATTTGCGAGAGAGCTGCTGGCCTCTCTGCGTGCCCGCCACGTGCTCTCGCGGCGCATGCGCCAGAGCCGCGACTCCGAGCGGAAGAGCGTATATACTTTCTCCTCTTGTTTACGTTAGTCCGCCGACTCCGCTCGATAATCGGATGCGAGAGCGAGGCGGCTGTTTTTCGCGTTGATCCGATGCCGTTAATTCGGATTCGGGACGTCGAACCGGTTTGCTTTTGCGAACTAGCTGTGCTCTTTTTCGTATATAGGCTTTCTAGATAGACTAAAAAAGTTCTTGAATCTCCTTTTCTTTAGAAAATGGAATATTTTGCATCCCGAGAAGTAAGTAACTTGTCGAATGCTCATTGATTTATGAAAATATTTTTAATAAAGTACTTAATTGCGGCAATGAGGCTAAAAGCAGAAAAAATTATAATTTTCTTTCTAACGGCGCTATAACAAAGAAGAAATGGTTACAATGCAATTATGACCCGCAATTTTCAGAACGCACGTCCAGTAAATCTTTTACCAGTGAACGTACACGGCGTCGTAAAAATTTTCAAGAGTATATAATACGACGCGCGCAGCAATTCGACTTTTGGAAAAGAAATGTACTTGACTCTTTTAAAGCGTGCAATTTTCAGCATTACACGAGAACAAAACTGCCGGCTATCGGATAATCGTCGCGTGCCGGAGGTCGATCGTCCGGTGCAGTGTCATACTTAACGACACAAACGCCGCCTTGGCTGGAAAAAAAGGAAACTCGCAGCCTTTGGCATCGCGTCGTTAAATCAAATTCTCCGACGACCTTTTTGCCGGGTACACATACACATATACATTAGCAGTCGTTAGCACTCGGAGGAGCAATTACTTCCTCTTCTCCTTCGCGCTTGCTTTTTCGAGACTTGCTCGTGTTTGCTCGATGATGCTTTTTTCAGTCTCGAACGAGGGTTGCTGGAGTGTGCTCGTTGCCTTGATTTTTTTGCAAAATAACCGATTCGTCGTTTGGTGCTTTTTCGAAAAATACAAAGGCAGCAATTCGCAGCGGAGGATAAAATTTTTGTATTTAACCGAGTTTTTAGAGCTCTATAAAAGTTGCGAGCCTCTGCGGACAATGCGATCCAGTTGCGTAGGTCGGATTGACGACGGCAGTTAAGAGTTAATGAAAAGCTAAGCAATAAAATTCTGTACTCGGAAGAGGTCTTAATGGAATTAAAGCCGGTATCGTACGCACTTTATTTCTCTAAAATATATTAAAACCGTCCATAAAAATTGCAAATCTTTTCGCACATCTCGGGATTGACGTCAGCCATTACAGCTTGTGTTGCAGCAGAGTTCAAGAATTATTATCTCTTTAAAAAATTCTTCCTTCATTCCCCACAATTCCAATCATTGTTCGATCCTCATTTAATCCGAGAAATCTGTTATATCTGTAGGTCATCCACTGCGAATTTATAAATTCGGTAAATAATTAACGGATTCTCGCGTTTCAAAGAAAACACGCAAAATCCTGTACGTTCGAAGGCAAAAAGCTCGCCAAGGTCGTGCTTTTGTGAAAGAAACGCGTGCATGATAAAAAGGCGAGGATATACACGGCGAAAAATATATTCACTCGGCCGCGCTCGTAAAATCCTTCGGAATATCGTATGTAAGAATTTCCAAGAGAGATTTACGCGGCGATAAATTTCTCATTACCGCGAAGGCGCTTTGAGAATCACCTGCTTTTCCGGATCATTATGCTCTTTTGGGTCCGCCGCGAACTCGGGAGCAACATTGCTGCTGCTTACTGGATGCATAAAAAATTTCGAATATACAGCTCGATTGATTCGCCGGGCGCTGATAGGACACGATCTTTTTCAAAACAAGCTTTCAGCTTCTCTGCTTTCAAAAGTATTACGTGCATAAATTACGTCTTTTTGATTGTACGGCAGCTTAGGCGGCGGTCAACCGTGTCGTTTTATATCATAAATTTCAAATCAATCGTTTTGCTTTTTGTTGACTTTGTTATTCGGCTTGACAAAATTACGTTGAAAGAGTTATACTTATCTTCGTCGGACAAAGCTTTGATGTCAGTTCAGCTTTTTGCAAATATTTTGATCATTAATCGGTAAAGACCTCTGATAAAAATTACGAAACAGTCCGATAGTAAAAGCAACCAACTGCTTCTTTTCGGCAGAAAATCAAGGAAAAGCCTCACTCCTCGAGTAATTATCGAGGCCGTACCTCCAAGTCAGCAACTCGGAGAAAATAAAGCGACGCAGTAAAGAACCGGCCGTTATGAAAAATTGCCGCCGGAACCCTTCGCGGAACGAACGTCATCGCGTATATTTAGGCTCGCGGAGCACTGGCAACATGCTGCCTTTGGAGAAGTTGGCGTGTGTCGATTCGATTAACGGTGACCAGTCACGAACGTGCCACCGATCCCTTGAAAACAGAAGTGCCACTGACTCACTGCCAAGTGGGGCTGCAAATTTAAAAAGCCAATTAGAAGTTTCTGTGTCGGGAGATTACGGATAGGCAAGCTGTTCGGGAGAAGTTTTTATCGGCTTTGTGGGGTTGAAATGCAGTTTCTCGCCGCCGCAAAATCAAAGAGTTACGATTACTATTCTGCTAACGAGTAAGATTTAGAATTTAATTGCTTTTCTAATCGATGGATTACTTTTTACAGTTTTTGTAAGTTTTTTTTTTTTTATTTTATGCTCGAGTTCGCGTCGAAAAGAAAATATTTAGTGACAGAGGAGGGCTGATAAGATTATATTAATCGTCAACATTATAATCGGCTTCATGACTACAGTAGTCGAAATCGAATACGACCTTGCTATACAATATTTCTTTCTACTTTGAACACAGTAAACAAGCTCACATCCTGTTTGAAAACACATACATAAGCACACATTTACTTGGACTTGGCAAACTGCAAGAGCTTGCCGTTAAAATCCATCGCAATTTTGGGTTTCAGTTCCGAAATCGTCATTCCAAGACTTTTTTCATAGAAACGTATTGAAAGCACAACAATGAGGTCAAACAGAGATCCTGACAAAAGCGTGAGTCACAAAGAGCAGACCAAGCGGTTATCCAGCTGCTGAATAATAATTACTCAGCCGCATCTTAAATGTTTTCCTTTATTAATAATGCATTTTACAGATCATAAATATTATACGAGCAGCGCAAAAGTGTATCAGATCCATACGATAAATAATCTCCCGGCCTAACCATCGCAAACGCGTCCCGAAATTCGCTCGTTTCCCAGAGCACGAAAAATTCTTCTAACCGCCGAGCGAACGAGGCTCGCCTCGGCTCACGTTGACATTCGCGCCTTTTCACTCCTCTCTCTCGGTCGCATTCTGCGCGGCTCACGTGTGCATATCGCGTCCTTGGCAGCTATGCGCACACCTCGCGCCTCTCTCGCCGCGAACGCCGACGGAGGAGAGAAGCGAGGAAAGTTATCGCTCGTCCGAGTGCGCGGTATCGAATTCGATACACTATGCTCGCTTTTCAAGGTCAATCTCACGCCCGAGGAGCGCGCGCTTCTGCCGAGTTGCGCGGCTTCGTTCTTTCACTCCTGGGCTTTTTCTTTTCGCGTTAGACGAGTAGTTGTTTTTTTAAATCCTGGTGTGGCGAAAGAAGCGCCGAAAAGCGAGGGAACGAAGAGTCGAAGTAAGAGTCGAGAAAGTGACGAGTTCGAGACGTGGGCATAAGGAGGTGGCGATAATTAAGGAACGCTATGAAAAGATAAATACTTTGAGTGACGCGCTGTAATGTCATGTAAGAAGTATAACGAACGAGAGCCGAAGACTTTCTGTCGCTCGGTATTAAGGATCGAAAGTGAAAGACTAACACCGGTTATTTACATTTCGTGGGTAGCGATTAAAATTGATGATTAATATTTGAACTTACACATCGTCGAATAAAGAGCGTCTCAAACAAGTTTTTGCGAATTGAACGTTAGCTCGATTGCCGAGCGTTGAAAAACATTTGTTTCGATCGAATAATTTCCAATTGGATTCTCCATTTTTATCAATTACCAAATAAAATCTACCGAAAGCGCAAAAAATTAATCTGCCTTTTCTCGCCTCGAAATTCGCGCTGCAGTTTCTTTCACCACATCCTCCCGCGGTAGAGAAAAAATTCAAACAACATTATCGTGCCCGGCCGAGCGGCCGAGAAGAAAGAATCGTAAAAAAGCGACGGCGGAGAAAGAGCGAGAGAGTCGTCGCTTTAGTTATTCGCGGACGTGACTCACAATCGAGCGCGGAGCGCCGAGGCTTTAAACACGTGATGCGCGCGAGTCTCGCATACGGAAAAATGCACTCGCGAGAGAGAAAGAGAGAAGAATTACGTCGAGGGGTGCAATTTAGCGGCGATCCTTTTGTACGAAACAGAAGCCGAGAGCGCGCAGGGCGGAAGAGGGAGAGTCGAGCGAGCGCCGCGTGGGATCCCGTTGCGTCATATCAGGCGCGATTTTCCACGAAGGAAAACTACTTCCAGAAGCGGCCGTTGATTTGGCAGACTTTCCGCGGACGGTGGGTCTTGCTTTCTGGCCAGAGGCCAGAGGCCGAGAGAGTTTTTCGCGCTTCCGCCTTCGCGCTGAAGAATGATGATGGTTTTCTTTCTCGAGGCGCTTTTTTCGGCTCGGGGCGAAAGGGGAGGAAGATCATTACGGGACGACATTCTTTGTCGGTTTGATGAGGCGATCTGGGTCGCGCTTCTGCTTCGCCGACTTTATTCTTGGCGATTTAAATTTGGAGACTCTGGCGTTTTGTTGCTTGCTAAGTGCCTTTCTAATAAAGGGGACCCACCCGAGCGACTCTGCTTGATCGTTAAAAAAGAATGATACCTTAAACGAATTAAAATTTTCAAGATATCGGGGAAAAACTAGTTCTCTAAGCGCGAAATCTTCCGCGGTTACGAGTGATTTATCGCGAAAAGCACGGCTTTTACAAGCAGCTGCCTTTGGAAAAATTGGCTTCGCGATAAGTGTCACCGATACGAGACAAAAAGGCTCTCGTAGAGCTGCAGAAATCGAGTCGACTCTCCGCGACGTCGGCTCTGCACAGCGGCGGCGAATTATCGCGTGCGGTTAATCGAATGGTTGTGCGCTGCGCTGCCGAGTTATTGCACAACCATTGCGCAGATGCTCACTGCGCAGATGGAGCCGCGCGGCGGAAGCCCGCCGACCGCTATCTGCCAGGCATTTCGCGGATGTCGCGCGAGAGCCGCGACGTTTCTGGCCTCTGGATTATTGCGTTGATGCGCGCAGATGGGGCCTGGGTGGGAGCGTAATTGCTTTCCAGATTCTGCGAATTTCCGCGTCCCGTCGCCGCGGTGCTCCTCGAATGTCGTGTGGGTGTAATTAAATAATCCGACGCTTTTTTTTAAGCGAGTCGCGTGATGTCATTTTTCATTTTTATATATCAAGATGCTTTTTGCCGGACGATAAAAATTGTCCTGTCATGCTGGTGGATGAGCGCGATTTATCTTTGAAACTGGAGGAAGCAGATGCAGATTGCGAAACTCTCGTCAAGTCCATTCGAAATAACTTTATCGGCAGATCGGATCAGGAAGTCGCGATAATAAAATCCGAGCCGTAATTTCATTCGGAACCACTAGAAATGTAAACAAGTCGATGAAAAATGTAGAATCCCGGAATTTCTACGATCCGACGGGACGTTTTCGAGCCGCTCTAGAATGCAGGAGCAACTTCGGCTCGGTACGACTTTGTTGTACATCCAGCGAATACTCCGGGAGCCGGAGAATTCGCAATTATCGAAGCAAACGTGCGCGCGCATACACAATGCTAGAGTCGTTCCGTAGAAGAGAATCGGCCGAGAGAATCAAGATGGTCTTTCATTGAAACGCGCAAGGATCGCATAAATAAATCGACCTTTGAGTCGTTCCCCTCCGATCTCCGACTGAGGCATTACTTGGACATGGCACAAGCGCGCGTGGACACTGTATGGAAGCCATTCATTCAGCTTGCGGACTGTGTGGATGCTTCATGCTAATGTTGCCTACTTTTTACTTAACGGGAAACCAGGCTGCTGCGAGATCCGTTCGACGTTCCTTTTTCTCTTTGTATAAAGCTCCGTTTTGAGGAAGCCTCGGCTTTTAATCGGGAATGCTTGCGTCGTAATACTCGAGCGGATTAATTGCCCAGTATTTCGATCGTAATTTTCCGTGTATCTGCCTCTAAAATTCAGCGCATTCCATTTTCATTTACGGCGCATATCAGAGTCGAATAAAATTTTTATTCTAACGCTTAATGCTCGACTCGTAAAGCTCGCGTAGGAAGTTTTTTTAAATCAAATTGATTAAATTGGGTGATTAACAGTTTCCACAATATGCGCAGTAAAAAAATGAGCGCGATAACTTTTATAATTGCACTTAATTTTTCCAACACCGATTCTATATATTTATTAAATTTCATCGTGAATTTTTTTAGATATACGTATAATTGCTTACAAACGGTCAATATTCGTCCTCTGAATTTGATCGGTCTTTTCTGTTATCGAAGTGAAAGTTGTCGAAATGCGCATCATTCTATAATCTCTTTCGGATTTCCAGTTAGCTCGCAAGCAAGATAATGTTTTTTATTGCAAAACGATAATTCCCGCTATAAAGTTGTTTTGAGCGTTATATACCTCGACAACAGATTCACGTTTGCTTCTAGTTGTAGGGAGAGCACGAAAGCTCAAAAAAACAAGCGCCGATTCGTGCCTCAAATGAAAATAATACTTTATTTGAACTCTATGCGTGCAAAATTCAATAAGCCTCGTCACGACGCGCGTCACTGCTTCATATAAGCATGACTTCAAACCGATAATAAAACTATTATTTCTCCAAATAATCCCTAATACCCGACCAGCTACCAAGGGGTAATTTCCACTCGTAAAAAATTAACCACTTCGTAGATACTTGTTTCATTTTTCGTTCCTGCGTACATCCACGGCGTAAATGCCTGCTTAAATTTTTTAGTGAAATAGCTACACTTATATGTGTTTTGTAGCAGATGGCATAAAAATAATTGATCAGGACAGATACTGTGAAGCGAGAAATTATTCAATTGCGCATTATATCTGAGCCTTAGGGGGTAACTGACGCGTATATGGCATGTACGAGGCACTTTATTGTTAAGGGTGGCTTTCAGTATTACGATCAATTACATAATGACTTTCATCTGGATTCGTGATTTAATGGGAAATTAATCTCGACGTATTCGTGCCATTATGAAGACTTTACTTTTACTTTTCTTTTCGTGTATCGAGAGTTTTTTTTTAACTTTAAAATTTTTAACGACTTATCTTTCAAAGAAAAGAGACGGAAGTTGTTTAATTATTTAATTCTCACTCGATTTTAAAAATGATTGCAGTTGTAAAATAATAAATGTTATTACTACTCTATTTTAATATATAATGAATTTATTTTAAAACCATGTTTTTCTATCTGTTACAGGTTAGTACTTTCTACAATTTCGACTTAGCTAATTGCTGTGCCGCGGTAAGTACAGTGTAGAGACTTGCGATAGCGCATGCCAATTAAGCGTCTTTTCAATAATGCAAATAAGAAGTAACAGATACTGCTTTAACCGAAGAAAAGTTGTCGATAAAAGTATCCGAAGAATCATTCCAGCCTATTCGGCGCGGACTTTATTTTCGTCAGATCAATAAGTACCCCGGATAATTATAAACTACTATCTGCGCAGTTTCCACCGTCAGACCCTGAATAGCTCTCTCTCTCTCCTCTAATCCGCGCGGGCCAAACTCGAGGCTCGCCTCGCTCAAGCGAGGGGACAAAATACCTCTCTCCGGGTTCTCTCTCGGCTCAGAGAAAAAGCATCAGCAGCAGCGGCAGCAGCGGGCGGCGAAGGAGCGATAATGAAAGAGAGAACTGCGCGCTCCCGCTTTCAAGGTCCTCCCGCGTTCGATCGGCGCTGCAGCCACGCGCGCGCCTCGCCGCTCATACACAGTGGGCGCATTCTGCCCGGCTCTCGGCGCTGCTCTCTCCTTTTTCGCCGCTCGCGCGCGGAGAGAGACCGAGAATTACGTCACCGCCCCGCGGCAGCGGCGAGGAATCTCTCTCTCCCTCCCGGCGGTAGTCCACTGCTCGCAATCGATGCGGGCCCCCGGAGGGGAGAGAACCAGCTGACAGCCTCGGAAGTGTCAGGGTTGCCTTAGAGTGGATCGTCGTTTTCTGTACAATGTACCTGCTGGCGGCTCGTTTCTCACTCCTTTGCCGACGAGCGGACGCGGCAGACCTTGGAATTGAGTTTGACGAAAATTCGCTGTGCCAGACTTCCTATTCGAACGATGTAAACAATCGCTGGCCGCAGAAACTTTGGCTGTTTATCGTTGAGGCTCGTCGATTTAATCGAATAGATCGCGCACAATAGCTGCTGTTAGAGCCTTTATTCGGTAATCGAATAAGGCCTTTTACGCGCTCGTCCGGGTAATGATGGGCTTAATCAAGCGTGCGCGCGACGGTAATCCTTCTGTGGGCGCTTTGTTTTTTGTTTTTTTTTTTACGGCTTTTCTTGCAATTCATTAGGCAAATTCGAGGCGTTAATGTTTCGCGGAAAATTGCTTCCATCGACTCCTGCTGGTGTAGAAATTGTCGGTTGGCTCTCAAAGGTCATTGCGCCAACGTATAATTAGCCTACACGTCTCTTGTTTACGGCGAAACAGTATGAATTCTCGGCTATCTCTTCTATTATCGCACGACGATTGTACATTTTTCGAGGTGGTTTTCTCGTTTAAATTCAATATATTCACAAAAGCTACCGTTCCATAAATATTGACAAAGCAACAAAAGTCCACCCTTGAACACTGGCTCAAGGCGGCCTGCCGTTTCCCGCGCGCGTCGTCGGTGTGTATTTGCTTTTATACTTTTCCGGCTGACCCATATTTCCGCGAGAGCGCGCATCTCCTTGAAAGTGAAAGTCCTTCCGAAAGGAACCGTCGCGCGGGGCACAAGGGCTCTCGGCGAAAAAAGCGAAAACGCGTTTTACGAGCGCGTTAAAAATCCTTCTATTCCGCGAACGCCGACCGACAATTTGAATAATGAGAAAAGGGAAAGGGAGGATGAGTGGCGCGCGAGTGAAAGTGAAAAGGCAGCAGCGGGGTCAGACCTCCGCGCCGCGCTCAATTTCCCGCGGCGCATGCAGTCACGATTCGCGCGCGCGCTGCAGCTTGCAAATTAGAAAGGACGTCCTGTCGCGGTGGTTCGAATTCCGAAGGAATTCTCGAGGCGGCCGGGTATCTTGTTTGCGCGCGCCGCGTTATTAATTAGGTTGGGCTAAAAATTGTCCGCGTGTCGAGAGAAACGCTCTCTCTCTCTCTCTCTCTTTCAGAGCGAGACCGATTGCCAAGTAGTCGCACGATAAGATTAGATAATGCCCCGCGGTATTTTGACGAGTTACTGATGTCGCTGTTGGGCCGCGGTAGGAATCAGAAATTCTATCGACCACGGCTTTTTTGATAAAACAAAAATATAATACCTGGAAGTGACAAATAACTACGAGTTTTTCGGAATTTTGATTATACCAAAGACTTTGTTCGCCTTGTCTCGTTTGAAATGCTGTTAGCAGGATCCCGAATTCACTCGGTGCTCGTAATCACAACTTCCGGGCACAGCTCTCGCTGCGATGAATCAAGCGGAAAATTAAAGAACGGCCTGCGAAACCACGACCCTTATCCGGTTATACGCTTATTCCGAGCGAGTCCTTGCGATAGGTACGACGAAAAAAGCGCGATTGCTTATCGTTTCGCGCGCTGCGCACTTCTCTCCAGAGTTCCGCACGGCTGCCGCGCGGCTTGTAAACAAACGGGTCTCCGCTTCCGAGTCTTCCGCTCCTGGCGCCGAAGGAATTCGGATGGTTACGCGACTCCGAAGCGTCCGAGACGCCGCCGCGAATTCAGAGTACAACGTGCGAGCGAGTACTTTCGCTGCTTCGAGTTAAAAGTGAAACGAGGAAACGGCGCGGGCGGCCTTGTGCAGCTGCTGCTGCGGGAGGTTAGAAAGTGATTTATCGATGTTATCTCCTCGATGTATGCGTACCTATATGCACGGCGTTGGCTAAATCTTCGCTGTACGAACTTGGTCCGAGCGGCGCGCGGGGGCTTTTCGTTAATTAATGTGCACAGACGTCCAGGCTCGATATCCTCGCCTAAGCGACGCAGACGGATATATAGGCGGGAAACTGGAGATACGGCCATACGGGAGAAAGCGTTAGATTTATATCCGCGTTGTTTACTTCGCTCGGCGGTATCTGCAGCGGTGCAAGGAGGAAAAGCTCGCGTCGATAGAAACGAAAAATCCGCTGAGAAAAAACTGGCAAAGAGAGGGAGAGAGATGGAGGGAGGTCTTAAAAATATTCGCTCTCGCGCGAGAGCGGTTTGACGTCCGTGACCCGAAAACGTCCATCACGTGATCCCTGTGCCGAGTGCCGACCACGTGCGAGAGCGCGCGCGCGCAAGCCCGAGAACCCAGTATAACGCGTCGTTGTGTATTGGTTGCCACTCGTATATATAACCAGATATACGCGCTCGCTCTCTTTCTCCGTCGTATTTGGGCACGCATATTGGAGTCAGCCTCGAGCGCTTGCGGCGCGAACTTCTTCGTTTTCGCAACGGCACGGCGAGGCGAGCGAGCCTTCGAGAGATCGCGGGGTTCGCCGACCCAACGCATGGTGGCACGTGGAAAAATGCGAACCCGGGCAACTCCGAGAGTTAACGAGATTCGAGGCGAGGCAGCTCGAGGCGAAAACTTGAGCTCATGGGAATTGGATTAGGATACATTGGGAGTAAAAACATCGCGAAGGAGAATGAAGTTTATTAACCACTTTATCGCGGGGCGTTAAAAATTATGGAAATTAAAGTTTACCATTTTCGATGTTTCTAAAAATAAAGTTAATGTTTATACAGAGCTTCGAGATTCGCGAGGACAGAAGACTCGTGTGTTTGTATGTCTGCAGCTCGTGTATTTGCGCACGTGCTATTGTCGGAGATCCGTCTTTGTTCGCGTAACCCTTTCGCGCGTTCGATAAAAAAAGAGAGTTATTGTACGACGAGGTCCTTCGTTCGAGTACTCGAACGAAAGTTCGCACGAACAATTTCGAATCACGTGCCTTAAAAGTTTTCTCGAAAGCAGAAATAATATTTTGGTTCTAAATCGAGGTAAAATTTCTGATGTGCACTTGTTCAAAGAGCTCGGCAAATTCTGGGAAATTAAATGTTCCTCGTAAACGAAAGTGACAAGAATTTAATCAGTTCGCTTTATACGTTCCACTTCACTGATGGAGTAAACGATTGCGAGGCTTAAAATACACCCGGGGAAATTAATTATGATTCGGTTTCGAGAATTCGTTATGTACAGAGAATATATGGAATATATACGAGATTCTTATTTTTCTTTCTTCGCAATTATCAAGATAGGAGATAAAACCTTTCTGTTTGCTGAAAAAGTAACCGCTATCTATCTATTTCATCTAATGTTTCCAGCGCGTCTTTGGGATATTTTTAGCGAGAAAAAATTGCAACAGGATTTGTTCGAGGACATGCCTTACCTGCAACAAATTGCAGCTCTCGGCAGTCACACTTTTTTCCCCCGATTCAAATTAAGAAAATATACGCAGACCCAATTTTTGCGTCGGGGCAGTTAAGTTAGTAACCGCCTTACCCGCGTTCGCTTATAAGAAGAGGCTTTATTATTATAGCACGGGGACCAATCATTTCTTTATTCAACTGCGCACATCAGCTTTATATACTTTTGCGCCTTAGAAATGAAAGAGTACGTAGGAGCAGAAAATAATCAAGTGGCTCGTGCCGAGTGACATATAATATAAGAGCAGGTAGCTCTAGACGTACGTGGAAGAAGAGGCGGACGACGAAGAAAGCCGAGGTTGGCTAAAAATGCGAGCCTCTCCTTGGATTCCGTCTAGTTCAGCGAATTTTTGCGCCGCGCTTCGTCGGAGCGTCGTTTTGCGCGGTTTACCAGGTGGTCTCCTCTACGTCGTCACTTTTTTTTTTCTTCAACATCCTGTTTTCGTTGAAATTTGAAGTGCGCGTATTACGAAGTTTCTCGAAATATTGCACGACTTTTTTTCAGAATTTTTAATTGACGGATAATCGATAAAGGCCTCTGCACTAAAGCTCAGAAATATAACGAAAACACCAATTTTAATAATTTAATGTCAAAAGGTGGGAATGACTCGATATTAAATGGAAAATTAATGTTTGAAGAGAAGCATTGAAGCTGCGAATTGCCCGTAAGAAAAAACCATTGAAATAATTTAAATTTAAAGTTGATTCATCGAGAAGTCATTTCCAAGGAAATCTTTAAGGACTCAATTACATTACATCCAGATAAACGGCATTGAAGGTTTAATATCGCGGTTATTGTATTCTGAATAACCGGTATAAAAATAGTTTTTACCCGTTTTCAATCCAACGCATAAAGACTGTTTAATTGTTGCAACGATATACACATAATATTTCATTTATAAATGAAAATCCCAGCTGCAACATTATTCCCTCGCAAAACTCATTAAAAATCCAGCAAGGTCCCTACCAAGGCTTCCACGTGTTCTCAAAAAGGAAGCCTGTTGCTTTCACGTTTATACACTGAAAAGAACGTTATTTTCGCGAAGCAGCTCGCGAGAGAGGCGGCCGGTACACCCGGAGGAGGAGGAGGAGGAGAAGAGAAGAATGAGGAGCAGAGTGACGAGGCACTAAAAAAGAACCTCTCAAAAACTCCGGGCTGAAAAAGTCCTTTTATTGGGCAGATGTTTGCGAGCGGCCGCCGCCGCGCCGCCGAGAAAGGGGATCTCAATTACTTTGCAATTTCGAGCCGCAGGAAAGCCCCGAGTTCTTCGCGTGTCTTCTTTCCGAAAACGGCGTCATCGTTTTATATACACACGCTGCATTGTGCGCACGAATGTCGCCTTTAATCCGGCAGATGGGTTTAATTCCGCGGGGGAAATCCAAGTTTCTTTGGAAAACTGCGCATCATAATTCGTTGCCGTCTCAGTTTACAACTGTTATAGCAATTAAACATTTATTTTACTGTAATATTAATTTCGTTAATTCGAAACCGTTTCTCTCCCCTTAAATATTTGCACGGGCTATTTTCGAACTTCGCTCGCTGCACTTATTACTCGGTTTGGATTGATCTTCCTTGCCCGTACACAAACATTTCGGTGCGTCAAGTTGCTTACGACCTGCGTCACCCCAAGTTTCTTCAATGGATCTTGCTCGGTAATTGGGTCAGCCGTCGAGTTCCCGGTTGTCATATCGCTCTCCCGGAGCCGAAAACAGGAGGGGCGCCGCAGGGAGAGTCGCTCGAGACAATGTCGCCCCGCTGATCGCGTCAAGGTAACTCTGACCGGCGCATGCGCGAGCGCGATCCATACGCGCGCCGAGCGAACACACCCCCGAATCAGCTGCTGGCTACTTATGCGCCTCTCGCATAAGTGGCCAGCAATTCTGTGCTTTCGCCTCGGCCCAATCAACGAGCCTCTGCATATTTCATAGTTACTCGCTTACGTCCTGCGCTAGTATACGCTGTAAAAAGAGCGTGTGCCACGTTGTAAGCGGCTGCACCAGTGGTGTTATCGATCGCCGAGGGTAGAAGCTACGCTGGGAGGGGCCGTGTGCAATTCACAATGAATTCTATACTACGCGCTCAGCTGACGGAGCTACTACTCCTGTCCCTCGCGGCGACTCCGCCGGAGAGAGCAGAGCTTATACACGCGCGGCAGAGGAAGGTGTATACAAGCTGGCGGATAAAAGTTGAAGCCTGCATACATCGACGGCGCTTCCGTATTTTCCGCACGTGGAAGCATTAAGCGCGGTCGGGGCCTCGAAGGCGTACGCGCCGCTGGAGAGTAAATGTTACGGGTTCTCATGAATTTTCAGTCTCCCGACTGTACGAGCTTCTATATTTAGGCGCGCCGAAGGTCAATCGATATATATATATATATATATACGGATGCTCGGAGCAGATTAGTTTCGACTTTATAATCGAATCTTCGAGGCTTCATTGGCTTTTAATTAACTTTCTGATAAAAATCGAGTTTCGTGGAAAATGAACTCTTCCCAAAGTGGAAAGAAAAAAAGAGAGTCGACGAGTAAGTTAATGAAACTTGTTTCACTCGGAACAATTGCCGTTCGATTTCGCGAAAGCGGAGCTTTACGGACGCACGGTATTAGCATTCTTTCGGCCATTGTCTTCGAGAGCGAGTCCGCGGGTTGTAATTGCGTAATGGCGTTAGGCTCGAGTACGGATTCGCCGTGTTGATGCGTATGTTCACCCTCTCCGAAGAAGCATTACCTCTTGCTCAATCGATTCCTGCTTCCCTCCTCGAGCTTCTTCGGTTACCGGATGGGGAGAGCGGCGTTGTTTATTCATATATATATACGTTTCGTTGGGAAAGCTTGCCGCCGTTCGGGAACGCCAATGCCAACTCGTGCGCAATGTAGAGATTGGAACGGCTGAGTGGCATCCGCTTTAACGAGGTGCTTTCCGACTTTCATACGGCACCTTGCGAGGCGTCGCTCGATAAAGCTTCAATAGGAGTAATTTGCAGCTCCGACGAGATGCGAGTCAACATTCGAATGTTTGGGAAAGCAATAATCAAGGCGGATATAAATAGCCGTGACGGATAAATAAGGAGCGAACTGTGATTGGTTACGTCACACGCCGAACGAGGAATAAAATGGATGCTATGTAGATTGAATTAGTCGCAGCTGCGAAACTTTCACAATAATTTCGTACGAATCAGGGAGAAAAAAAAAGGAAGAGCCTCGAGAAGGCTACCAATAGGTTTTCCTCAATTACGCTCTCGCCGTCACGTAGGATATGTAACGCGAATTACAGAGTCTCTTAGCGCTCGCGAGCCTATATGAGCGAAGAGAATGACCGGAAGATCGAAAATGACGAACTTCCGCCTGGCGGTCGCTTCCGGCTGTTGCAAGTGTACGTAATGCCTCGGCGCGGCGGTTCGCTTTCGCCCTGAGAACGAGCGGAGCCAAGCTTTCCTGCTTCACCTCTCCTCTCTCTCTCTCTCTCTCTCTCAAGTGCATTAATTTTCTCATCTGGATACGGTCGGTGCATCGAACTCGCGCTTACAAAAGCGAGAGAGAGAGAGCCCCACATGACCGGGCCGTAATGAGGACTAAACGCCCGGAGAGCGGATAATCATCCAATTCAGAGGAGCGCCGCGTCAATCCGAGGGATCGAGTCACGTTTCGATTCTGCTTCCTCTCGTTCCCACGCGGCGTTTCGGGAGCTTGCAAGCTTCTGTCGGCCAGATGCAGTGACGTTTATGCGGCCGCGGGCTGCTCAGTTTACGAGAGGACGTGTTTTTTGCTCGGGCGAACGCTCTCGGATTGGACGTCATTTTAAATCGATAGCGAGGTTTGTTTTGTCGGAGCTTTTACGCTGCTTTTTCAACTCTGGATATGAGAGAGCGCTCGTTAAACTATCGGAAATAAGGCTGCGTCTGTTTATTGCCGCGGTGACGGCCATAAATTGTGAATTATATTTGAAAATCTTCCAGAGTTTTATGCTTTGGCGTTTCCCACCGAAAGTTTGTCGCTTTTGAGATGCATAAACTGTTGTGAAACCGTTTTTCAAAACGCGAGGCGGTTTGCGTCATGGAGATTTTCTCGGTTTCCTTAGATTTTGAAAATATTTCTCAATAAGAAAGAGGAGCAGGAGGATCGAATCACGAAAAAAAGGTTGCAGAGCAACCTGCAAGAGTTTTTTTGCGACAAAAGTGACGCGATTCTTAAATATAAAGGCGAAATGATGGACAGTTAAGAAATAATAGCTGTAGACGTAAACTGACGTACGGCAATGACACGACTGAATGACATTTTTTTTCTTTGAAATTCACTCGAAAATTAAGTTTTACAACTGCGGTCACAAAAGCCCACATGTTTCTGAAGTGCATTCCGTCGTCTGGCCCAACTTCTCAGACAAATTGTCGTAATCAGTCTTTTAATTTTAAAATTACTACCTCTTGCTGCTTTCCTCGACTAGAAAACTGTCGCCACACCGAAAAACACCGAGAACGTTAAACTTACCGAAGTCAACCGAAATCGTGACATTTGTACACGTGTGCAGTCGTTCACGAGGCATGTAAGCACGCTTTAGATTAAAAGAACGAGGTGGAATAAATCAAGTGCTCCTTAATCCACCGCGAGCACGTTACAAAGTCCACTAAAAATGTTTAGCCGTGAATCATCGAGCTTTAGCGTGCAGCAAAAAGTCACACTCGCTTAACCGGTGCGAAAAAAGCCCTAGTCGCCGCTGCCAAAAGCAACATCGCGAAGCAGCGCAAAATCGGCTCTCTCTCTCTCTCTAATTACAGCCGCGAGCTTAGAGTCCCTCGCCTGCACGTGACTCGCTGCTCTCTCGCGAGGGAAAAAGAAGAAGGTGGCAGAGAGCTCTCTTAACATAATTTCAAGCTGCGTCATCGGCGAGCGCTGCGCGCGCCGCTCGTCGCGGGCAGCCGAGCCAGACGCGGCGTCGCCGCCGCGACTCTCGAGTCTCGACTCTCGCGGCCGTTGCGTAAACGCTCGTCATTAACATAAGAGCGGAGCGGAGCGTCGACGAGGCTCGAGAGCCCCGAGGCGGATTCGATTTCTTTGTAGCGGGGCGTTCTTGTTTTCGAGCGGAATATTTCAGGGAGGGACTGGAATCTCCTGAAACCTAGACCGCTGTATTGCCGGTCGAAGGAGATCGAGCTGCTTTCTTAATGGATGGCAGATGGCAGATTTTTATTGTAAATTTATTGGCTTATTAATATACGAGTTAATTAATTGACGGTGATTAATGCGGCTCGGATTTATTTTGCAAATTGTGTGAATGAAAATCGGATGTTTTGCAAATTTCTAGTAGCGATATTACAAAGTCGTATAAACTTTACTTTGGTTATTAGCCAAGCCATACACGCGACGCCTCATTCGTTTAATTCAATATACAAATTCGAAGCCTAATTTTGGAGATCAAGCAAATTAATAACCCAGGCGAGCTAATCTCGCGCCTTATATTTTTAGCCCGGCTCAATTATCTCTCGGCTTTCGAAAATCTTCGCTTTATCAGATCCACGCGCCCGACACGCCTCGGGCTTATTATATACATTGTTGCCCCCGAAGCCAACGTCAATGCAGATCAAGGATAGCGCGCGAAACTTTAACGAGAGTATCGAAAATAAACGTCGGTATTTCGCGCGCTGCTGTTTACTCGCGAGTCCAGCGCCCGACGGCGACGACTTTGACAGTCGGACGGATGCTCATTGGCGGGGGATTTATTTGCACGAGCGGTGGTCAACGCTTGATTTATCGGCCCGCGTCGGCCGAGCGCCAACTAGATCGCAACGCTACTCGTATTATAAGAGCTCTCTCGCGATTTCGGCGAGATCGGAGGCTGGAATGCCTCTATTTCTAATATAGACGATAAGCCGTCTTAATTAATCGTCGCGAAATCCCAGATCTGATGGGATCGGGGGGAGATAAGCTCGTTCGAGGAATTGTTATTTAATCGGCTGTTGATAATACGACAAGTGTCTGGATTTTCTATTGTATGCAGAAAGAAAACGTTTCGAGCCGCTAATCGGCATCGATATACTTTTACCGATTGGCTGCTCGTAATTAAGCAGCTTGAGATTTCAATTTAGATTTTGAAACTGAAACTGCGGAATTAAGTCGTAAAAAGAAAAATGAAACACCGGGCAATCGTAGCCGAAGTATCGACAGCCGTCAACAATAACAAAGCTTTCATTTCGCAAACGTGATTAATCCTTCAAACAATCCGCGCACTAATCGACTCCCAGCTAGCGGGAGTTTCGCGGGACCGCAGAGAATCCAGTCCCCTCGCGGCGGGTCCACGTTGGGCAAGACGAGCGGCGATCGAGAAAAAGGAGCAACGCACGCGGAGCTGCGACGTTTCTATTTTCGAGGAGGGTAGGAGCGCGCTCGCGCCGTTCGGAAAACAATATTCGGCTCGCTAGCGACATAATAAGCCTCGCGCGCAAAGCGTTAACGCGGTGCCGGTACATTTCCACGCTTGGTACCGAGCCAGCGGCAGGCGCGCGCGCATCGAAATTGGAAAGTTTCCATCGGCTGCTGCCGCTGCCGCTGCCGCTGCACGTTGCGCGCATACCGGTGTCCGGAGGCTGCGTTTCGAAAATCTAATCGGCCGATTGTTGCGCGCCGGCCTGGGAAACGCGGGACTAAGATAAGAGGGCCGTAAGATTAGGGGTAATGACACTTTGCGAGCTGAATTTTCTCGATTTATAAGGAGGTTTTTTTACACCGAGGTTCGACGCGCCTTCGAAAGGTAAGCGAGATTTCGGTCGAGCAAGATAATAATACAACGGGGGATCGAGCGGTGCTCTTCAAATTTATATACACTTTACGAAATTGTACGACGCGCTCGGAGAGGTGCAGCGAGTATAAGTGTTTTTGTTTTACGGAAAGCAGATTATCGCGTCGAACATGTCGGCGCAGTCATAAGCGTTGATAAAGGTAATTATTTCGAAAAAAACATTCCGTTTGTCTAGAATGTCGATCGCGAGTATTAGCTCATGCTTCCGTTTTTTTCTAAAAATAAAAAAATTTCGCGCTATTACGCAAATAATATACCTTCCTACAACTTGCGACTGGTTAACCTTTTCAATATGTTATAGTTTCAAACAATTTGAAAAAATAGAATCATTTAGGATGTCAAGTCTTCTGTTATTCTATAACCGAACCTCGGATTTTATTCGAGGATTGCGACACAAACACGACGCGGGGAAGAACGATGTACTTCCTCGTTTGTATAGGAGAGAGGGAGAGTCGAATCGTGCGGGTATTTATTTTTCATAGATTAAAAGGCAACGGATGAGTCATCTGTCGCGCTCTGCGCTCGTCGCTTCTTTTCGTGCGACATGACGGCGTGCGTGTAACACTTCAAGGCTGCGCGTAAGCTACGGATTTCTTATTATGACACACGCTATTAGTGTGACGTTCACACGATTTTTCTATATAAATCTAGAGGTCGCGACGGGGAAGAGGAATTCTTTCGAGCACGAATTTTCCGGTTGCTTTTATTTTCAAATATTGTTGCCCTCCGAGTTATCCATAACAAACATTTAAACAAATCCATTAAATTCCAATTCTTGCAGCGACGAGGCAATATAAATGTATGTAATTATACATTCATTTACCTTTCTAGTCGACAACCGCTAAAGTATACAATTTACATTGAATAAAAAAAAAACATTCGCACGGTGCACTTCTGTACAAATATTTACACGCCATTTCAAGCTCGATTCCGAGCCTTGAAAAGTAAATACCAGCATTGTTTTTCCATTTCTCTATAATACCGTTGCGAGCGAGCAGCGCAACTTTCGCGTGCCCAAAGAGAGGAAGGGTCCATCGATGTAAAGTATTCGGATGTAGAAACCGCCGCGTATAGCGAAGTATAAGGAGAGACGACGACGCTCGACGGCAGCTCGTGCTTCAGCGCGTGTCTCTGATTTAGAAACGCGCACTCGTTCTATTAATACTCGGTGTAAAAGCTCGAAGGAGGCGACCGAAGCGCGTTTGTACACCTACTTAACTCTCGTTATCGCCTCGCCGACGTTCGAGAGATAGGAAAGGAGCTGCCGATGGGCCTTTTCTTAAAAAGCGGAAACGGCTAATATCCGCGTTTTAATAGAACGAAATCAGACGCGATAGCTTCTCGTTGGGATTTCGATGCACGAGCTGCAGCTCGTTAAAGGAGCGATATGAGCGAAGAAAAAATGTTTATCGCGCTCGGCATTTTTTGCTTAACCATTATCCGCCTTCATTGCCTTTACGTAATTTCTAATTTTACGAAAACTCCTTATGCAATGCGGCATTTCTATATGCTTTTATAGGCCGTAAAAGTCCGCGGATAAGAATAGAATAAAACTCTGAAGTCGAGGAAAAAACGCAGCTATCCGGAGGATAAAACTGTCGAAAAAAAAATCTAATCAAACATCATAGCGCGCGTTACGCAAAGGAGAATTAGATGATGATCGTGAAAAAAAAGCTCGTCGCTCGGTTGACTAATCTGCGACGGTGAGAACCCAATATTCGACTCGATTCATAAACAGCTGATTTTTGTACTTTTCAAGTGACGCTAAAAAAAATAAGTCGAGGCTGCCAACAGGTTGTTCCTTGAAATGGCTCAAGTGCTGCGCGTTACGTGTTAAGCTTGCGAATAGAATGGACCCCTAATAAAGGTTTTATTAATAGTAAGAGATCTGCTGCCTATCGTTCGAGTTTTATCACAATGCGCGGGAAAACTTTTGTTTGCGCGAAACTCGTCAGCTTCGAGTAATGTTTTTAGTTAATCGAGCGGAAAAATTGTCTATTGTGAATAGACTGTTACAAATAATTTTTTCGCATGAATAATATAACACTGAAACGTAATCGGCAAATGACGCGACACTTACAAAGCCGAGTCAGAATATTCAAAGGTATAATATCTAAAGTATAAACAATAAATCGGCGAATTAAATCACGTCAACTGTGAAGTTCAATTGGTACTTGTACTTTGGTCCGATCGAGTAACTCAATATTCTCGCAAGTCACTTTGTATCTACACACGAATTAAATATTTATTTTATTGATAGCATTATCGAAGTTAAACATATATTTTTTGACCTGCTCCACTTTTATTTTTCAGTAATTAATTTTTCTCCTCGAACCGCTGTGCGAAAAAAAAAAGAAAAAGAAAACTCTCATTGCGAAAACGATTCGAGCTCGCCTCTAAATTTCCGCACAATTAGCACTAATCGGAAGGCTCTAAGGCAAAAATGAGATTTCGAAAAACACGCCAGCTGACGCTCGGCAAGAGCTCGAGATAAAGCCCAGTGCCACGAAGTCGCGGCGTGAAGAGAGTCGCTCGGTTAGATATCGGCGGCTGCTCTCTCGGGGCAGGATGACGTTATCGGCGGATCTCGAATTGTTTACCGCCTTAACTCTTTTCGCGGTGCGCGATTACGTCCGATTAATCCGCGCGCCGCGCGCCGCCGCGGGCAAAGCGTAACGCGCCGCGAGGCCAATTGAGGAGAGGCCGAAGGCTGTCGGCGCAGACGTCGCGGCACCATAACAGAAAACATCGAGCGCGGCCTGTCTTATCTAATCGGCGAGCTCGTGCTCGTTTGAATAAATGAGAGATTTCCATCGCGATCATCGGCCGGAAAAGCAAGAGATGAGTTCACGTTCGGGTATAGAAGAGAGAGAGAGAGAGAGCGAAGGTCAGCCAGTGATTTTCCGTTTTTTACGAGGAAATCGATTTTATGCGCTATGATATTGCGTTAATTAAGAGCCGATATCGCCAGTATTCCGAATGATAATGAGCGTGTTTGTTTTCGTGACGTGTATCTTGTGTTCTGTATCGGCTTGAGAGATGACGGAAAGTAGGTCAGTTTTTGTTGAACTGCGCTCGCCGGAGTAAACTGCGATACCATTCGAAGGCACACACGATTGATCTGTTTTTACAGATGTGTTGCCACAGAATTTCGTACATGTTGCTGTTTATCGCGAGTGGGAATACATTTCCTCGGAATCGAACATCTCTTTGATGACTTTAGAAAACGTCGAAGCGAAGCTCCGCTCTTCAGTACTGGAGTAAAATTTTGTTTTGAAAAGAATCTCTAAACGGCATTTTCAAAATTTCCAATTCGTCCTTTCAGAGCCGAGAGCCGCTCTGACGTCCGAAAGGCTCGATTCTCTCCGGCCGGTAAAAATAACCTCGTAAAATTTACATCTCGCAAAAGCGTCTGCATAATGCACATTGTGATGCGTGCACTCGATCTCGCCATCGGAATAGGAGGCACGACAGCAGCGCGGCGCGCACCGAGAGATAAGAGCCGATTGTGCCGGCCGACCGAAAAAAGAAGAGCCGCGCGCGCGCCAGACGCGCTGGCACCGCAAGGCACTCGCCGACTTACGCAACGACGCACCGAGAGCGCAATCGTGTCGAGCGAGGAGAACCGGTTCGAAGGGCCGCCGGATCTCGCGGTTCGCGCTCGTTGCTTCGGCTTCTTTTTTTCGTCATTGGGGAGTTTTTCCGAAGCCGAAATTATCGTTTATTAGTAAGAAAGAAAGCTCTCTCGATTAAACGATATTTTGTGATTTTTGAAACCGAATGTAGGCGTCATCGAACAATTCATCGTTTGTATCATCCCTCGCTTGCCGACACGTGCACTCGATGTTAAGTCCAACTGAATTTTTTTTGCATAATTTACGTTCGAGAGAAAGTGCACGGAAAACGTTCGATTATTGTTCACCCGGCATCAATTTCATAACATTACCTCGGTACAATTGTAACTGACAATTACGTAATCGAATATCCGTCTCACCCAAAACAAAAAAATGAAGGCGGTGTAAACATCGACGGCGGGCGTTATCTGTTTATTTAGTTATTCAATCGTCGCTCATAATAATAACTGGCTGTGTGCAGTGACTTTTTCACTTCGATAAACCGCGCGTTCGAGCGAAAATTTCCACCGCCTCTCGTATATCGCATCGCCGCCGCCGCGCGCTTTCCGGCTATCGCGTTCGCGCGTTTGTTTAGAGGAAGGGTCGTTTGAAACTGTCGCTCAAGTTAAACATTAGAAGCGAGCGCTGTTTACGCTCGCTTCTTCCTGTTGCCGACTCGGCCGCGCGCATGCGCCCGGCTCTCGGCTCTTATCGCGAAATACCTAGTCCCTCGTAATAAAAATGCCTAGCCCGAGAGAGAGAGAGAGAGAGAGAGAGAGAGCGCCGATAAAACCTCCTCGTGAGTGGAATTCTTGCGCGTGCGTTGCATGTGTATGTATGTGGGCAGAGAACCGTGGAATGCGAGAAGCGGACAGTGCAGGCTTTTCAGGCGATTCGCGCCTGGCTGAACTTTTCGAAACCTTTCGCTAATAATTATTGATTACGGTATTAACAGCCGGCGGGAATTCGCGAACGATATATTTTTATTTCGGATTTTTGGCAGTTTATACCCTCGGTTCTCTATTTCGAGGTGAATGCTTGTTTAGCGTTGATAAATTTAAATCGTATTTTTAAATCTTTCATCAAAATAATAAAAGCGAACTCTCTGATGAATCACGAGAAATTTCCATACAATAACACAGGCGTCTCTCCCACCCGGTATAATTGGGCCACGTCCGACGCTCCGCAAAAGCTGGCAAAACCGCTCGAAAAAAAAAAAAAAAAAAAAAAAAAAATGCGCCGCAATCTGCCTCTCGGGCGATCGCAGGAAAAAAAAACATCGCACAATAGCTCTCGTTCTCGGTTCTAATTCATCGCTCGTACCGCGCTTCGAGATTTATAGGTGGCGTTACGTAAGCCTCGAGAGTCGGCGAAGATGCGAAAAGGAGGTGCGAAAGCGGCGCGGATTTCGGCCTTGACATTGTCCGGCCCGACTCGGCTCTGCTCTCTGCCGGTGCGCGGCTTGCATAATGCCTTCCAGGCCGCCGGCCGGAACCTGGACACGTGCGCTCGTTGTACGTCGACGATATTGCCGTGCCTGCCTCGCCGGCCGCCGCGTCTTCGCGTTGCGCGCTCGTGCACGTGATTGTTGAGCCGCCGCCGCCGCCGCCGAGTTAATGGCTCCGGGTAGGCAGGCTCGCCGATTGTGCGTTTCCGCCGTGGACCGACGTTCGCCGATTAAGACCAGTTGCGGCGTTCGGTTTTCAAGTTTTTTTAACGAGTTCGCTGCGGATTTTCGAATAGCAAAACATTCTTTGGACGCGGTAGGATTGATCGGTTTGAAATGGAATATAGTTGGAGTAATCACACTTGCTCGGACTGTAATCTATTGCAATTATGACGGGAAGATTAACAATTGTAAATTATGATGATTTATGTTAATTAAAAAATCGATTAAAAGTCTAATCACAAGTATTTACGAATAATTTAACGTGTCAAGCGAGATTCGCTTTCGACCTCTCGAGTATACAAGTCAGTTTTAACAATACGAAGCGAGTACTGCGGCCCTACATTGGGTTGGGCGGACAATTTTACGAGCAAGCTGCTCTCGCTTTCTCCATCTGCCCTGACATATTGTGTTTATTGCACCGCGGATCCCTCGACATTAGCATTTTCTAAGCGTATACGACGCTTGTAATCTCCGAAAATTAGTTCTCGCAACCAAGTTAAACTTGCCTCTTTTCGCGCGTAAACCCAGGGGTGAACAGTCGCGTTCGTTACGTCTATTTCCGTGACGAGGCTCCCGCAGTGTTTTCGCGAGCCGCGCTCGAAATTTACAATCGCGCCACGCGTATATATAAGGTAAACATCACGCACAAAGCCGGACAGTTCTGCCGCGCGTTCAAGGAACCTATTCTCGATGCCTCCCCTCGCTTATGTGGGTCAGCAGTTCTCCAAATTTAACTTCCCCATGCGTGCGAGCGCGTAAAAACCCAAAGCCGGCCCCCTCCCCTTCGTCGCTCCGCGTCTTTCCTTCTTTACGATCCTTTGTTCTTTGATGCGTATATATACGCGAGGTTGTAAAAGCGAGCAAATCTTTCGCTTGTCCTTTGTGCCTGGCTTCTTTTTTCCGAGAAAACTGGTAATTCGGGCGGACGCACCGCTGTAACGGTGCAAATGGAGTAGGCTATCGGCAAGTATTTTAATAAATTAATTTTCGTTTGTTGAATTATTGATTTCCATTGTTTTGGCCAGGCCTTTTGTGTATTATGGAAAGTTCCCTTTCGCGCGGCTCGCTCGATCAATCGCACAGAATTCAGAGGCGTTCGGGAACATTTATAAGTTATAAAGAAATAATAAATCAAACGGGTCTAACAATTCGAAGCGTCGGTTCTCAGAATTGGGAGTTTGAAATTGGAGACATCTCCCTCATCGGTTTTTTTTGTCGACAATTTTCCGTTGCGTAGTTTTTTTTCAATGCCCAAAGGAAGTTTTTTCAATGCTCTCCGCGTGTCCTTCGAAAAAAAACCTGGCCCTTTCAAGCGTTCATCCGAGCGTTCTCTTAGCCTTGTGTATTAAACGACGCAGCTCATTCAAATCTACTTTCTCTTCTTGGATACGTTTCTAGTAGATGTTTTCAAGCCGGATATCGAGTAAATTTTTAAGTTTTAAAGCTGGGACGTTTAGTTAAGTCTTTTAATGTTCCAAGAGAATCAGATAATTCTGAGAATTCTAAAAACGACTCAATCGTTGATGTCCGTAATAAAAACTCTCGGTTTATGTCATAGATCACTTAAAACCGGCAAGGCAAAAAGTAACCACTTTGCAAGTAACGCTAATAAAGTATAATACCCTCACGTGTATAGGAATTTCGATTTTCTCCAATAATCGCATTCGAGCGCACTCGAACGGCCCGCAGCCGGCTTTGGTGCACCAATAAAAAGAAGCAGCTCCGAACCTCTCTCGATTGGCCGCGTTCAGCGACGAAGTGCATATAATTGGAGTTGATGCCCGCGCGGCGCTCGGCCGCTCTCGCGCGGCCTTGACTCGTAATTGTTGCGCAACGCGCGAGCCGCGCTCTCGTCGATCGCTCGTCGAAAAAGCAAAAAAGAAAAAAAAAGGCGCTAGATTTTCCTGCCGCGAGTCGCGCGCGGCAAGGACTGGCGAGGAGGAGCTGCTTCTCCATGCATGATTCATGACCCGGCCTTGGGAGAGCTGCCGCTCGGCAGTAAAACGCGACGCGCTGCCAGGGCGGAGGTGTGCGTGTACGCGGCGCGACGGCCACTTCCGCGTGACAAGTGCGAGAGCGTTTCCTCGAAATTTCGAGCCGCGTAAACATTATTGTTTGCCAGACTCGGGGAGCGCGGATCGATTCTATAAGTGCCGGTTGCGTAAACAGTGTCAAAATCGACCTTAGAGGCGCGCGCCGGTTCTCTAGTTTGCAATTGGATTGACCCCAGTTTCCGATAAGCTTCGGGTAAGATTCGGGTAGTATGGGACTCCCAGTGGTTCTCAACCGCTTTGAGCGGATCGCTTGATTAATTTTTAATAATAAATTAATAAATTCTTTATTCTAAACATTTTGATTTTTTTTTATTTCATATTTT
>UCOM01001061.1:0-51236 GCA_900474385.1 Ormyrus pomaceus
TGTTTTTAATGAATCTCGGAGATAATACTGGAACGATAAATTAGTTCGGAGGAAGCTAAGTGCCAATGAATTGGCAGAGGTTTCTTCTAATGAAATGATTTCTTAGCTCTGTAAACTTTCCTGACTAGATTATCCTAAACATAATAAAAGTTTCATGAGCGATATTTACTCGATGAAGCAAAAAAATTAACGTTAATAGTGAAGTGTTTGATTTAATTTATAAGTACACTCAAAGAAATAAGCTTGAAAATATATCGTTAAACTCAAGGTAGAGTTTTGTTTTATGATAATTTTTTATCAAATTTTCGATATTTATTGTTTTTTTTTTTTTTTTTTTTTTATATAAAATATTACAGTTTCTCACAAAAATATTATTGTTCTACTTTTTTCTATATTTAATAAGATGTTACTTAAAACATTTTTCTATAATCATAATTATTTAACCTTCTGAATGTTTGCCCAAAACATAATAAAAGTTCCATTAAAGATATTTATACTGTCACTTGAAAACGCGAGATAATGTTTCATTTCTTAATTATACAGGAATAATACATATTACACGGAATGAAATATCATAAAAATCACCATATCGTAATGCAAATTGATTAAAATCTTGAAGATAATAATAACTGCAATTTTTTTAATTCAATTATCTTTTGATTCAATTATCTTTCGTTTCTCTAACATTAAGATAAAACAAGCAAAAATTTTCTATCATTTATTATAATGAAATGTACAAATTTTGAAACTTTATTTCTATTAATTATTATACATAATTGTCAAAGGCAATCGTCAAAGCCTTCATTGTCCTTAAGTGCAAATACACTTAAGCCTCGAGAGCAAGCTACTTCATTATTACCAATAATCTCTCAGATAACTCGACAAGAGCAAGACAGCGGCGTGGAAAACTATTTAGTATCTGTTTTCTAGAGAGTTGTTAAACGAATGTATATACATTCGGCATTAGAGTAGAAATTAATTTCTCAAGCACTTATCGTTCAAGCAAGCGTTGCTGGAAAATATGCCGCGTGCATTCCATCGGCGTTGTCAATTAAATTTATGAGAATGGAGGAAGTGATGCGACATTAGTTGTATGATTAAAATAGTTAATCTAAAGTTTCTAAGAACGGTCAAATCAAAGTTCCTTGACCTGCCCTTCTATACTATACTGCATTAGAAAATGATGAAAAGGCGTATTATTCAAAGTTTTTTCATTGTTTAAAATATATGCACTAAAATAAGTAAAATTTTATAATTAATTAGTTTAATAATTGTTTTTAGATGTCTTCAGATATTTTGCCAAAGTTTAAATCTTAAGTTCTTAGGGTGAAAAAATTCATTAAATTCGATTCGAAGGAGGTAAGGAGTGGAGCGAGGTAGAATGAAACTCCAAATGCGCAAATGTTTTTGCGACGTTTCGTTGGCAATTATGTGCGCTAATCTCATCAAGTTTAATAGTTGATTAATAAAACGTTAACGAGTCAATTAAAAGAGTTTTTACGCACCACAAGATGAATGGAGAGAGAGAAAAAAAATCATACTAAATTTAAGTTTTTAGATTTCATACTGAATGTGTGAATGCAAAAGAAGTTTGAGAATTCCAACAAAGTAAGACCCAATTTTACTTGTACGTGCATAACGCTGAAAAGTTTCTTTAGTATTTTATAAATTTAAAAACAGTTTTTATAAATATTTTTAGCTCTATTATCTGTAAAAGTTTAAGCAATGGATAAAACTTGGCATGACTTTAAAATGACTTTACAGATTCATTGCAACAGTCTGAATCTCGCTAAGAGCTTTCGTAAATATGATAAAATATGTCACAATTTATTACAATTTATTTTTTTTTAATCAATCCTTCAAAAATTTTTAAAGAACGAATCCTATTCAAATTAGAAAAAATTGATTTTCGAATCTTAAATTATATCTTGTTTGGAAAAAAAAGGTTTTTCAACAAACTCAAACTTTGAAAACACTAGAATTTATCGCGTTTTAACTTGTCAAACTCTTTACCGATGATAAAGTTTCACCCAAGCTTCAGTTCTCGGCTTCATTAAACGTACAAAATTTCGATCGAGTTTTACCCGTTTTTGCACTTTCGAATCTCGGCTCGCTCTAACAAATTATGAGAGGAAAAACGATAATTTTATTTGCCCTCACGTTTCATTCGTGGACGCAGGCCCTACGAACGAGCGAAAAGAGTAAGCACTTGTACTTTATTCTTTATAAAATTAGAAATTAATTCGGAAAATTGCAGCTTTTATTTGGAGTTAAAGCTGAAATGTTATCTATACCGTTGTAAAATTTATTTTCAATGTCGCGCCTAAATAATCGCTTAGCTAATTTGATTTTGATCGAAATAAAAGGCGTAATTGTTGAGGAAAATAAACGTTGGTTTAAATTGATTTATTATCTTGAGTTCTGCTTGATTTTTCGCTAAATTTATTTGTCTTCCTAGAAGTGCTTGGATAAGGCGTTCTTACCGGTTGTAAATCAGTAGCGCGTAAACGGGCGCTATTTATACATGCCAGTTCTGTAATAAAAGAAAATGGTATATTTCATAAAGTGTTTTTGTAAAGCAGAAACTTTTGAAGCAATGATATAATTTGAGGATAAATTTTCGTTGATTCAAAGGATATTTATTATTACTGTTCATTTTAAATACACGTAGAGACGTTTTACGAAAAATTACTATACTTTTCAGTAACTCGAGTACAGACTTTGATTTAGGGTGAAAATTACTATACTTTATATTAATTTTTATTAAAAGTTTAACAATTTTTATTAAATTTTAATATAAAGTGTAGTAATTTTTTACCCTCTAATTCAAAGTCTGTTCTTGAGTTACTGACGAGTATAGTAAATTTTCTTAAAAATTTTTCTCCGTGTAAAAAATGTATATAAATTCCTTTCACAACACTAATTAATAATCTGTTTTCAGTTATTTCAAAATCGCGCAAAAATAGAAATATTATTATGCAAAATTTTTATTAAAAATGTTTGGCGGAGCATGTATAATTTTAGTATCGAATCGGCAGATAACTGTGATTAATGCATCTCGTACGAGGCAAATTAAATCTTTCCTTGACCCCCTTGTTATCGAACGTGAATCACGCAGCTTTTCTTTTCCGAAGTTACGGCATTGTTGTCTGTAAATTCCTAAAATGCGCGCGTCATTTTGTCACTTCCGCAGCATTTCCGTGTGTATTAATTGTGGATTGGATCGAAGATTTTTTAACGAATAAATTAAATAACTGCCGTTTCTCTCTCGGTTTGCAAAGAACTTTATAAATATATATTTATTATAGATAATATTAGTGCAAAATAAAAGTGAAGTAGAACAATATTCGTTTCGCCTATCGGACTTCTTAGTAAGTCTCAAATTGACCAATATAATTGACGTTTGATCGTATATCAACGAAAAAGTTAGCTGCGCGATAAAGATTTTTCTTGAACGCGAGCGTTTAACCCTCGCTAAAGTTTTCCATTCACTCGCAGACACGAATGTATTGTCAAAGAGTCATTGTATTAATATCACTATAAAAGAACGCAGTCCATTGAGTCGTAATGCGAGAGGGTAAACGACGTCATTCGAGCAAATAACACAAATTTTTGCGTTTAATGTGATTTTATGGCGATCTCTTATTTAATAGCGTTAGCGAAAGGAATGGAAATTAAAAATGAACGCACATTAACACCTTATTAAAAATCGATTCAAGTATATAATTGTAAAATACAAGCGAAACATATTTATTTACTTTTAAATCTTAATTTCCATTATTCACAAATCTTATAATTTCTTTTTAGAATGCGAGGAATACGCAAAGTTTGTTAATAAAGAGGAAGAAATGCCGATTCTTCGCTTCGATTCAAAACCAGAGAAAAATGTGGCGGTAGAATGCGGAATTGTCGAAACCCCCCTAATCATAGGTGGGACTAAAGCTCGAGCCAAAGAATTTCCGCATATGGTATGTATTCACGTGTTTCACATTGACTTTCGTGTCGGTGAATTCATTTTTTTTTTTTTTTTTTTTTTTTTGTTCATTGTGGAATTCAATTGTTTCGTCAACATTTATAGGCATTCGTTCGCAAACGCTGATAAGAGTTAAAAACATTTACAAATACAACAACGTTTTGATAAATTACCATAACTTGTTTCGATAAAACTGTAGATTGCAATTTTGAAAAAATGAGTGTATGTTCTTTTAATGAGTAAAATACAAGTTACAGCGTTTTTTTACAACTTTCATTCAAACTCTTTCAATGAGAAACTTATGCAAAAGCATCAGTAGCGCTGAATGAACTTATATAATAAAAAAGTTTAATCAAGAGCAAGAAAATATTTAAACAAACAAATTCAAAAAAATATATATTTTTTCAAACTTTCTCTTTGCAGATAAGTAATGTAGATTAAAACTTACTATCTATACTACTTAAATATGCTTAGCTTATTATCTTTTCAGTAATTATGACAGTTCGTTAGGTGGTTGAAATCTGTATGTGTGTTTACAGCTCCAAAACAGCTACCTAATTTAATTATATACCGATTATCCAATGAATATGAATAAAAAAATTGTCACAAAAATGGAACTAAAAATAATCCATAAAAAATACAGCAAAGCTTACAGAACAAACTTATCTGAAAACCGCAAGACGATTTCCACGAATTAATTGCTGAAATTCGATCAATATCTATTTGGTACAAATTCCCCTTTTTTCCGAGGCTCGTTTCACAATGTCTTTTCCTTCCTCCAGTCGTTCACGTGCAGTTCACGAAACGCAGCGCGTGATAGCACACATCCGACAATAGTCGAAAAGAATCATTTTTCGGCAGCTCCGATAAACGCTTCTGTATTATTCCTAAGCCATTATTTTCAATGTCCCGCGCCCCGCGAGCGTCGCTCGTTTCTTTCTCTCGTTATGCAAAGTAATTGCATGATTATTTCCTCTGTTATTGTTTACATTCGGCATTGCATAAGCATCAACGAGAGCTTCGGCGCGGCTGGCGCCAGAAAAAAGAGAGCCGTACATTCATCGAGCGGCCGCTCGATTGATTCGTAATTGCTTAATAGCTCTTAGTCGACAAATCTCTCGCGGACTTTTTTTCCAAGCTCGGCAATGAGGATTAGAAGTTCAATGCATTTTTCCCGCTTCGCGGTATCGGCGCTTTTAAAATTTGCCTGCGTTGCAAACAGTTGTGTTATGACACGATTACGTTTTGTAATTCGGATGGAAAATCACTTAGCTCGCGTGTGTTTTCTTTGCCGGCTGCTGTTTGTTGGGTTATTTAATGATTTGAAAAGTGCATATGAACCCTTAGATATAGTTTCAAAAACACGTAGTTTACAAAAACACACAGTTTATCAGCGCGATATACCATTGGGAAAAACTTTGTCGAGAACATCTCTATTAGTCAAAATAAAACAATCTTTTTCCAATTTCCATACACTGAGAGAAAAGTTTAGTAAAAATTACCATACTGCCTAGTAAGATCACCACAGACTGTCAAAAAAAATAGTATTTTTCATCACAAGTCCGCAAAATGCGATTTTGCGGCTATGTACACTGAAAAAAAATGCCTTTCTTTATTGGAAAATTTACCAAACAGTATAATAAAATTTCTTACAAAATATACACGGACAGAAAAGTTCAGGAAAAATTACTATCTTTTTAAAATTTTACGAAAAAGTCTAGTAATTTTTTGGCTTACGGCAAGTCTGTTACCGCTTTACTAAAAAGATAGTAAATTTTCCTGAACTTTTTCTCTCCGTGTAGTAATTGTTTGGATTTTGACAGTCTGTGGTGGCTTTACTAGACAGTATGGTATTAGCAAAAATTATTATCGATAAACTTATTATAGTTATTATTCATCCACTTCATCAATTTATTGTTAAGAAATGCGGAGAAAGTCTTACTCGAAATATATTAACATTCCGAAACAAAGACTAGCCTTGACGAGATCCTATTATAGAATAGTTTAACGACACTAATTTAAAAAGTCTGCCGCTATTTCGGAACGCCTCAGCAGATATTGACGGATACTTAAATCTTGAGAATTTTCACGATACGAAATAAACAAGGAAAATTTCCGAAATATTTTATTGCGTGTTTGTTACATAAAAAAAAGAATCAAATACTTCTGAGAACTGAAATTAATTTTGAAAGCTTTATCGCATTTCGTACCAGAGGTTGAATAAAGAAGAGTCATGGTCAATATTTTAGTTCAGTCGGCGATGTCTTCCACGATATCCACTATCATTTAATTACTAATATTAGCAAATCGCTAAATACGTATCATCCATTTAGTAGAACAGTTCTAATAACCTCATTGTTGAAAATTTAAATAATTAAAGTATCTCACCGAAGTTATCTCTTCGAACGCTCGGCATATTCCATCAGAAAATAATAAAAGCTTGCATTTTTCGACATGCAATTAGTATCGATTGAATTTTTTTCGTCCCTCTTGATTCGCGAGAAAATATGCCTGTCTTAAAACGATCATTCATATCATATGTTCGCCCGTTTAAAAAAAAATTAAAATTATACACATATTTTGTTTTATTTGAAAATTTGACTTATTACAGGTCGCCATTGGATTTGGTAAAGGTGATGATTTTGTGTGGGCATGTGGTGGCAGTGTAATATCAGAAGAATATGTGCTCACTGCAGCTCACTGCCTCCATTCGCATGAAAGGTAAGTGACCGTTTGATAAAAATTTCCACTCATCACATAAAATTAATGCTTTCATTCGATCCCAAAAATAAGAGCGCCATAGTATTTTTATAAAAAGAACTTGTATAAAAAGAGAGTTCAACGTACTTAGAACTTTATGAATTTTCAAACATATCAAAACATTTTTTATTTTTAGCACATTGAAACATTATGTAAATATTCAACGTCCCATTGGTTTGTCTTTACAAAATCTTATTTATTTAACTTTATAAACAAAGAAACAATTAAATGAGGAAACGTTTCTATTTATACCTCGATAGGAGAAACTGCAGAAAATACACATAGTTTATCTGCTTACGGCATTAAAACAAATCGATAAATGGCTTCGTATATGCTTCACCTATAACGATAATTCCATTATTTATGGTTTCGTAAACAAGCCATTGAGTTTAAATAAAGAATACATCTCATTATCTAAGTATATCGCATTAATCTTGTAACAACATTAAACTATACGCTGCAATTACGATTTTGTTTACAAAAACAACAGCAAAAGCACAAACAGCTCCATATTAACCTAGCCACTTTTCTCGACGCGAAAAAGCACCGTCGAACCAAGCTCCCCCCAAAACGCAAGCTACCCCCAAAAAGACAAGGTTGCCGCGGCGAACGTTCCCCGCATTATCTCTCTCTCCAGCGAGCAAAGAGGGTTACCTCATCAGCGGAGCCCCGCGATAAGCGGCCGCGCGGCGACAGTAATTCCTCGCTCGTCACAATAATGCGGCTATTAATAGCCGTCAGCGGACGCTCGGGCGGCAATAATAATAGGAAAGTTTCTCGAGTCGTCGCCGGAGAGAGAGAGAGAGAGAGATGAGGAAGCTCCGCGTCCGCAAGCACACAAGCCGATCACGAGAGGCCCGCGAGCCGCGGCGTTTTTCGCTCCCGTTTTTCCCGCGCGAAGCGCGCGTGGCACGTGATATATTGTGGCGAGAGGCGGCGACGGCACGATCCGGCGATCCGACAAGAGGAACAATTATTGATGGACACGTGATCGCGCGGCTCTCTCGCCTGTTCCCGCGATTATATTATATACTGTGGGAGCGCGATGTTTTTCGGCTGCTGGTTCGAAATTGTTCCGCGGTTTTTATGCTTTTGGAAGGGTCGGCTGGTACTCTTTGGGCGTTTCGGTTAAAATTTGAATTTTGGAGCAAGTAGTTGAGCAGCTTGCATTTGAAAATTGTTGATGCAGGTTTTTCCTGCGGGGTGGGAATTGGTATTTCCAGGAGATAATTATAGTATTGCGTTTATTGAGATATAAGTAATCAACAAAAATGTAACATTGTTTTTAATAGTTGGCACTCCGAAAGGCTGTATTATTTATTGCGCGCTTAAAAAATAATTTGCACAGTATTCCAATAAAATGCCACTTACGGCAATTTAAAAATTTTAACAGTACTTAAAGTTTAAGAATAGCAAAAAGTGCACTGCGGTTCAAAGGGATCATTCAGCATTCAGGTCTAATGCGTGTCACAACCTTCAATTGAAGGTCCAATAAGAACGTATTATTTCATTAAGTATGTATTTCGAACTCACAAATCATGATTCAGAGTGATTGCGGGATCTACGATATACATACTGATACAGTGCATAATGAGGTCTACTAAATGTAGTAGTTTTTCAAAATAAAAGCGAATCAGAGTCGTTATAATAATCCAGTAAGAATGAAATAATATTACGTGCAAGTGATTTTCTCAATAAAATGACATCGTTCATTCTTTACTATTAATTTAATTAAACCGGATAAAGCTTTAATAAACTATTTATAATCAGCGCCGAACATCTTTCGATACTTCTCCATCAGTTGATAAACTCGTTTTAATCTACTTTAGAATGAAGCTTCCACTACGTACACGTTTACCCACGTAATGATTCGCTGGCGCAAGGAATCTGGCATGTAACGCAAGATTTTCGTCATTCTTTTAAGGCATTTCGCGAGAAGCGAAGCACAGAGTTGGGGGAATCCCAGGCCGAGCGGCGCCTCTACATAATACGATACACACGCCAACGCTTAATCATAAACGGCGCTCTTTTTTTTTCCTCTCGCGGCTTTACGATGGCACGTGACAGATCGTATAATTAGGCGCGATAATTTTTTTGCCGCGTGCGAGAGCTTTTGTTTTGACGGTTTTTTTCACACGGGGAGCCTTGGCGAGTGCTGAAATTTATATAAGAGAAGCGATCGCCAAAGTCTTTAGATTAAATGCCCTGTGTATTTGATTTTTATCGTTGCGTTTAAAAATATTTATCGAGCATCGTTAACGAAACTGCCGCGTGATTTGGTAAAAACAAGCTTTCGCAGGAAAATAATCGAGTGCACGTAAAAGTTAAGGGACATTTCACTTTTTTTTAATTACCAGAGTCAAGTCTAATCATGTTTTATTTCGATAAATCGGCAGTTTTTTTTTATTTGCATTTAATTGGAATGCTTCTGCAAGTGTCGATACATAATTGCTTCATCTAATATTAGAAGCAGGAAGTCATCAAACCGATAAGCGACAAACCTTATGTAATAAATTGCATGCATTTTAGATTATCATATAAGTGTGATTAATTATAGTGCTGACAATTGAAAAGTCAAGTTCCCTGAAGTATTCCTATTGTCATATTGGTCGCACGGCAAATGAAATGCATTAAATATCGTTAAACATGGTTGTAGATTACAATTTTTTCTTGTAACTTAATCCGTATTCTTTTAAATTTTCCTAAGGAATGGAATTATAACTGATTGAGAATATCACTTTGAAGAAGATAAATTAATTTAATTTTAAATTCTCCCAAAATCACAGTTCGATTATTCATTGGTTATCGTATATTTTAGCTCACACGAGCTCGATAAAGTTTTGAAAATTTTAAATAATATTCATTACATTAAAAGTAGCTTTTTCGGCTTAGCTTAACTTCGGAGGAAAAAGACTTTATTTGTGTGTTTTTATAAGAGTTTTTTTTCCTTTTGCCTTTTGACTTTCTAGCGTGTTAATCCCGCTTGTCAGAAGAGGAAATTCTTCTCAATATTTGTCCTAGCGGATTTCCTCTTGTGACTTACGGAAAATCCTCTCTAACTCAAGTTGCATATTTTCAATTTTAAAAATTGATTTACGACAAGAGGAAATCAATTAATTACTAAAGAACTTCCATTCGTAATAAAAGGATTATAATTTTAGAATTAACACGCTAGAAAGTCAAAAGGCAAAAGGCAAAGGGGAAAAAACTTTTTTGAAAACTTTTTAAAAAAAGCCACGTACGGTAAGCCCCGCCAGAGGCGGGACAAATAATTAATGATTTTTCGATTCCCTGTTGGAAGTGTTCACCTTTATTTCGCCAATTTTTAGCCAATTGTCTGTATATTGCCCAAATTTGGTCTACTATTAGTGAAATGGCTTAAAAAAATGGTGAAATTTCCCACAGGGTTCAAAAAGATTTAATTTGATCTGAAAGGAAAAACCTGTTTATAATGAGCACATTGAATTCAGAGGAAAATAATTTCCGTATAAGAGGACTCCTTTTCTGAGTGTACTAATGTGTATGCAAACTTGCATTATCATGTAGTAAAAATTGATATAGCCCTATTAAATTTTAGTATCTAGTATAGTAATTATTAGTATAATGCAAATTTAGATATAATATAAAAAATGACTCAAGATAACTAAAAATAACAATATAGTTGGTCTAAAAAAAGGAAAAAAAATGGAAAAATGTTTGTGAACTTTTTCAAAAAAGCCCCGGTAAGCCTCGCCTTCGGCGAAGGCTCGGCGAAATCCGCCAGGACAAATACTGAGAAGAATTTCCTCTTCTGACAAGCGTATTCCTTTTGTAATATGAGGATCGTCTTTTCAGTGTACATTGGTATACAGTATAGTAATTTTTAATACAGCATTTCTCTCAGCGTAGAAAGCTATTATTTGCCCTCTTTAATCAAACTTCATTATATCTGCGTCGTTCCCCATTTTTGCACAATTGAAAAAACGAAAGGTCTCGCGGCCCTAATCGTTTCCGCTCGTCGGCGCGAGGCTCTTTTACCGCCTGGCCGCGATAAGAAGCGACCGACGCCATTCAATGGGCGCGAAAAATCGTCCCCTGCGCGCGTTTTCTCGACTTCCATTCGCTGCCGATAAACCGAAAGAATAGCGTCTTCCCGAGAGAGAGAGAGAGAGCGACTCGTGGGACGATGATCTCGGGAGATTAACCCGCCCGGATAAAACTATATATAGGTCCCTGCGTCCTGCCGGCGCGAAGGGTTTAATACTGCCGCGAACAATTGCGCTCCTTGGCGGTGCGTCGCTTCGATGACGAATATTGTACGAGACGCGAGTGGAAAGTTTTCGAGAGATTAGCGAACTTTCACCGAGATCTCGGTGTAGCGTTTTAGAACGTAAGCAGGCATCGTCGACGGTACGGAGATCGGTACATCACCTGAAATCTGTTAATATTTATAGAATTATTATTGTATGAAATATTACGAAAATACGTTGGTTATCTGCAGTATTTGATGAAAATAGAGGCAAAACTTATTTGAAGATAAAAATTATGCGAAATAATTGCAGTTTGATATAAAATAATCAAAATGTACTAGAGTGTACAGTGAGATGAGAATAAACTTATGAATAACGCGATTTTAAAGTGACTAAAAAGAAGACCTGCCACACACATCGCGGCTATCAAAACAGTCGGAGCTCTTGAATCGCTTCAAAAATAGATCTGCACTTCAGCGGAAAAAACACTTAGGTTCGGAGTAATTTTGTGCAATTGACTGTAATTCAATATTATGTAACGCTAATAATACACTTCACTTGCTCCTAATACTAATTTGACTGTTTTTACGCATGAAAGGGACAACGTACATCATTTTATTAAACTGCATTATTTCTCCAGTCAAGTTAAAAATGCAATTGCACATTAAAGAACGCTTTGACTGATTGTCTATCTAATTGATTTTTACACTGAGAAAAGATAATCAGTAAAAATATACTATACCCTTTTTTAATGCTGGGACAAACTTGCATTATCCTAAAAAATTCCTACACTAGAAAATCCTCGGCTATTCGTATTTAAAATTACTTAATATCAATCGTCATCTTTTAATTAATGAACAGTTTTTCAAAAAACCTGAAAAAATCTCAATTCCAATAGCCCAGGAAAGAAGGACGACTTAAGAAAAAATGTTGCAGGGGTCCAGCTACGAAAGTGCGCGCAGGCATGGTGAACATGCTGAACGCGGATTTCGACTACCAGGAGCGAGGCGTGGCGCAGCTGATCAAGCACCCGGAGTACAAGCCGCCGATCCGCTACAACGACATCGCCCTGATCAAGGTCGACAAGCCCTTCGAGCTCAACGAATTCGTGAGGCCCGTCTGCCTGGACAGCAGGCCGGAGCTGCACGGAAAGTCCGCGGTCGCCATCGGCTTCGGAAAGGTGAACTACGGTCAGTTTAACGACGATTAGCAGTTTGGTATTATCCGGGATTCTGGAGTTTATATGGTTGATATTTGTTTGATCGGCAGAGGACGACGTGGGCAGCGATCATCTCATGAAAGTCGAGCTGAATTACATTTCGAAGAAGGATTGCGTGAAGAGCTTTAAAATCGACATCGGGAAGGTGCAGCTGCCGGCGGGTATTGTAGACGGCATGTTGTGTGCTGGCGTTATGGCAGGAGGGAAGGACACTTGTCAGGTATACCGTAATAGTTTTACTGCTATGAGATGGAAATTTATTCGATGTAAAAGATATCGTGCTTTTCAGTGCTATATATATTTTTCGTTCGCAACTTGAGCGGAGCGACTGATTAAGAATTGAGATTGTAAAATTAAAATGGCTTTAGTTAAATAATAATTAGATGTTTTGTTAAATAATAGTTAATTAAATAATAATTCAAATGACGCGATATATTAGTGTTTAGACTTTTAGACAGACCGGTTTGACTAAAATCGTTATCTTTTCTGCATAATAGCATAATAATTATTTTCGCAACTTCGACGCTTTGCCAGCACTAATATTCGTCTCGAGCTGAAAAAATGTTCTCTTTCACTTTGCCAAATTCAACAAAATCATCAAGCGGCTCGCAAGCTAAAAAATAAAACTGCTTTTTTTTCAGGGCGACAGCGGCGGTCCGCTTCAGCGCATACTTGCGACTCCCTACTGCATGTACAGCATCGTCGGAGTCACCAGCTTCGGCAAGTTCTGCGGCTTCAGCAACGCGCCGGCAATATACACGAGAGTCAGTCATTACATCGACTGGATCGAGAAGACCGTCTGGCCCTCTTTGTAGAAACTGTAGAAATTGATACGTTTTTAATTTAAATTGAAGCTATGTGAATTTTGATTTATCAATAAATAAAAGAAAAAATAGTCAATGTCCTCTGTGCTTTAGATTACTTTATTATACAATTATATTCGATCATGGAAAATTTTAGTTGGTGTCGGATTAAACCAAGTTTTTAAGACAAAAGATCGCTAAAAATAAGTTTGTTAAGTTTCCACTGTTTTAGAAAGTTATTTTTATTTTTATTTTAATAGATGAGTCATTAAGAGTCTAAATCGAACAGATCGTTGAAAAATAATGTTTGGCGATGGTTATTCGGGAAAAGTGATTGATCGAAGAGCGGGAAAAATAAGAAGATGTCAATTATTTCCAAGAACACTTATTATTATTTTTATTTCTGACTACAATGTGTGTATGACAATATACATCGGAATACATTTCATTCTTCGTTAAGGCTACGATGATCCTTTATATCTACAAAATCATGTCGGTTAGTATAATTACAGTAAATTACACTCAGCGACCGAAGGCAATTTAATCACAATTCGGCCCGTTCTCCCATGTATACGTTAAATCCAAGTAAAAGTATAATAATATAGCAATTAAGAGGATACCGTTTAAACATGGAAATCAAAGCGTATATTTCCTTAACTATTATAAAATAAAGACTCCATCTCCTTTCGCTAATAAGTAAATAGTGTTTGTATGTGTGTGTGCCTGTGTGTATAATGTGTGCATTTCGTCTTCTCCTCCCTCATCGGCTCGACTTTCCGTATTCAATAATTATTATTGCATTCTACAATTACATACTCTTGGCTGTGTGCAAATGATTTAAAAACAAAAGAAATATCTACAAATGGGCCCGGACGCATTCACTCGCTTATGACACTTCAGGTACAAGTACACATATATCCTCACGCTCACGCACACAGTTTTATAAATCTAAGCATTATACGATGATTTTTTTTAAAAAAGGAAAAATCTTCTCCCTCCCTCGCTATATTTGATCCAGCCGTTTCTTGTATAAAATATATATATATATATCGATAGATTCGCGCGCTATATTTCGTGTAAACTCGTCGACGCATAATAATCAACATCGTATTAAAATCATCTTAAATATTTTGTCGTATCTGTTAAAAAAAAAAGAGGAGGTCGCCCCTCGTCGCGACTCCCGTCGTCGAAGTCGCTTATTATTACGTTTATGTCCTCTTTATTATTGGTTTATAAATCGATAAAAATCTCCGAGATTACGCGGTCGTAAAAAAATATACGCGAAAGCTTATATACCTCTTAAGTCCATCGATTCTTATATAGTCATCAAAAAGCTGCCCCCCTAAACGATAATTGACAAGAGTTTGTGCGCATATATCTGCATCTTTCTTCAAAGCGATTCGTGTCTTTCTAGTAGAATCTATTCAGTTTATATAATAATCATTGTAAAACTAGTAGAAACCTTTAGCCGTCTTGTGCTTTCATCGCCTTCACACAAATATATATAATTAAAAATCGTATTTTCCATCGTTAAAAATCGTTATAACATATACATATATATTCTCGTGCAGTCTTAACAATCTTCCATCCGAATAATCCTAAACGCGAAAATTCGATTAGATCACGTATTGTAAAAATACATCTTTTATCACGCCATCGTATTGTATATACCGAGTATAAAATACAACGAGAAACAAAATATATAAGTTCAGAATTACCCGAGCCGAAAGATCGTTAAATCCTGGCGTAGAAATTTTTCTTTAAAAAAAAAAAGATAAAATAAAATAATAATAATAAACGATCGAACAATTATAAAGAATCGGCTTCCTCTAACGCATATAGGGATGGGATTCGACACATATATTCAGTAAATAATTATCATGATAATTATAACAACAAGTAATGATGATAATTAAAATTAAGACAATAATCTAGTAATAACATAGGCATTTGTTTTGCGAAAAAAAAAAAAATTAATAATATATCCAAGGGAGAAGAGAAGCGGCGCGCTCTCCACCTCGACTCCTCGGGTACGTACGACAATAATCTTAGAAGCGCGAGCTCCCCGCTTTCTTTTTGTCCTCATCACTCGGCCGACACGAAATAATATAAATCGGGGGTTTTTAAATTAATTATCAGTCTTGCGGGGGCTGCTGCTGCTGCGCGCGCATACATACATCTCCTCGACTCCCGGGGGTGGCGGCGGCTTCCTCTCTCCTCCCTCCGTCGCTCTTCCTCCAAAGTAAACGTATCACACCACGTGTTTTTTTTTATACAATTAAAATGATCGGCGCGTCCTCGACGTCGCGCCATTTCTTCTCTCTCGTTCAGCTCCCTTTTTTCTTTTATTGTTCGTTTTGATCGTTCTTCTGTACACTGCGTCGCGTTCGTCTCTCTTTCTCTCTCGGGGGTCGTTGCGTTTTCGTCTCCGTCTGGGATTTAGTGGCGATGTCCCCGTTGCAATCGGTTTCCTTCTTGGCTTGGCGCTCGGTGTTCCTTGCGTTCTCGAGCGGTTCTCGTTATCGGGCGGCGGCGGCGGCTCGAGGCCAGAAAATCGGCAGCGGCTGAGCTTCTCGTGATTTTGCGTAACCTGCCGGGGGGAAGAGCAAGAAGATAAGGAAAATGGTTATCGTCGAGCGAAGTTTTGTGTTTTTTTTTTTTTTTTTTTTGCATTCTCGATTAATGCCCCAGATTAGTTCTTAAATTTAGAGTTTTGTTTTGGAGCGCGACGAGTTTGGATAGCGATGTTGTGCTGCCCGATGTATTAATTAGCGATAATGGTGTATAAAATTATACGCGGTGATTACGATAACTCGGCCTTATCTGCAGGCGTGCAGCATTCAAAATGTTTTCTAGAAGGCGAAATCTTGCGATCTCCGCAAACAGTGGTATTAATTGCATTTATCAATTTGCCACCAGATCTCAAGTGCTCTCGATCCGTGCGCTAATTTGTTTAGAGATAAATTTGTTCAAACCTTGAGAAGCATGCAAAAGACACTCCGTCGGCGTTAAAAAAAACTCGCGACAAAGATTTATTTCCGTATCCGAACCGAATAAAGCATAACAAGACTTATCGAATGTCAACAGTATCGAAAAAAACGTTGAAAAAAGCTGCGGCCTCAATTGGACAGCGGACAAGTGGTGCAAGTATACATCCGATTGCGGTGTGTCACGCGATGCATCGTGCCTCGCTCGCATTCTCGATTAAAACGGGCATCATCGGGCCGTAAATAAACTGTGCAAACCCGCGAAAATGACGCGCGCAAGACGTAAGGAGCGGCTCGATAAAGAACTCTTACCGAATAGCTGAGATGACTGCGTCCGTCTTCCTCTCGCCGCGCGCCTGTCCGATCGTTGCCTCGTTCAAGTCCAAAAAGATGCAGCCTCTCGCTTCCTCCTCTCGGTCTCCCCGAGGGCCGCGATCGCTACGACGAGACGCGAGGACTCGCGGTGGCCGACGGCGACGAGCGACGGACGGAGAAGAAGGACGAACGCGAGCCGAGCGTTGGGGTGTTGTTGTCGTTGTTGTTGTTGTTGTTGTTGTTGTTGCTGTTGTTGTTGTTGTTGTTGTTGTTGCTTCCTGGGTGCTGGTAGCGGGGGAGGCGCGGCGCGTCACCAGTAGGGAGCGTCGTTCTCGAGGTGCTGCCAGGAGGCGAACTCGCTCCAGGTGCGCAGGTGTACCATCGTCGCCTCCTCCGCGGGCCGCGTCTGGATCAGGTCCTTGTCGAGGTGTCGCCTCGGGCCCGCGGCGAAGTCGCTGTGCGCGGATATCGGGCCGCAGCAGGCGCTCAGGAGCTCGGCGATCTGCTCCTCCACCGTCACCTGGGTCAACGGGAGAAAACACACAAGAGAATGATACATCGGGCTCCCGCCGGGGGGTGGGAGCGTATTGGGGGGGCCGCAGACGAGGACGCGCCAATGCACGGAGGATACGTGGCAAGCTCTCTCTTTCTCTCTCTCCCTCTCTTTCTCTCCTTCTCTCACACGCGAAATATATATCACTCGTTATATAACAGTTAATAGGAACTATATAGTTGCTTAAGGGGCTGCGTAGCCGCTCGCTACGCAGAAGAGGCAAAGGATGATATCCGGCGTGCATTGGTCACAAAGAGTCTTTAGACGGTCGGCGTCGGGGTATCGTCGGCGCTCACATCTCGCTTCTTCTTGACGACGTAGTTGGCGCCGGCGTTGTTGTCCCAGAAGTCGAGGCCCTCGGTGCTGTAGTGGACGCAGAACTCGATCTGATTCGAGCCGGTCTCCTTCTCGGGCAGGGGCACGCGAAAGCGGAAGGTGTCGTAGAGGTTGCGCACGGCGCTCTGGGCGAGTCCCGGCGCCTCGACGTAGACGCAGGGCAGATCCTCGTGGCTCTTCCAGCCGTCGTGGGAGGCGCGGATCGTCACCTGCTTGTGGTAGGCGAGGTTCTTCACCTTCACCGTGCCGATCAGGCAGTTCTCGGGCTCGCGGACGATCACGTTTTCCAGGCTGACCGAGTTCTTGTCGAGCTTGTTGCGGAAGGCCAGGTAGTCGGAGGCGGGTTGGGGGAAGCTCGGCTCCCACTGGTTCACGTTCTTGGGCGAGCCGTTGTTGTTGTCGCCGTTCGTGGGGTAGGGCGGGTCCTCCGTCACGTCCTCGATGATGAAGCTGCCGTCCAGGTTGCGGAAGACGTCGCCGCGCGCCAGACGAGCCACGTAGGCGCTCGTCCAGAGGGGCGGCATGTTGCTGGGCTCCGACATGACCCGCACCTGTTGGTGGAATGAACATTTTTAATTCAGACTTTTCACATTTTTCGTTTAAATTCATTTCACCGCGTAATTTTATTTTTTAAACGATTCAGAATTTTAATTCTGGTAAAAGAGAAAATTTTTAATGGATAAGATTAGGAAGATTGGCGAAGCGCGAATAATTCCTATCTGGAGACCCTATTTTATTTTTAAATCGTTCATAAAGCATTTGAAGGCGACTTTGTGATAAATTAGAGATTAATTAAAAAATTCGTAGCTTGATAAGACAAAATGAAGTATATTGCTAAGTCCCGATAAATATTTCTGCCTTTTAGGTTAACCATAAACTTCAACTTATCATCTGTTTTCTAATTTTTTAATAATAAACAAGAATAACTAAACACTTAAAAATTCAATCTTTATTTTTAAACAACCGAATACTTCGGTATATCCACTAATCGACGGATACAGACAATTAATTAAAGCATACTTTCCGATATATTTTTTTACGCCACTATAGTAGCTGCCCTCATTTGTACGGCCATAATTGATACTCGCTGCCAATTCAAGAAATGACATCTCGCCAGATTACGAACAGGGAAACGAACACACTCGGCTCGAGGAAACATAAATTTCTTTTCTCTCCCCCCATTGATAAGTAGAAAAATCGCAGTTAACACGCCGGCTTTTATAAATATTTATTATTACCGATACAAACCGCGGCGCATATCGTTTCGAATTGAATAAAAAGCTTTCGCGGACGCTGCATCGAGTGCGTTATGTTGGCCTGTGTTTCCCTATTTTTTTCAACTCCGCGATAATACAGCGAGAGATGCCTTTACGTCATTTAAATCTTGATCGATGGGAATTCCTGAGCGGCTAAATGTCGCATTCGGCGCTCGGAAATGCGTACAATCATTGATGCATTATCGCGAAGGAATTCGATTCGCGCTCGATACGATCCCCCCACTGCGACCGGTTAACTGCAGCTTTGCGTTTCTCGCTGCCGGCAATTTATATTCCTTTGACGATCAATTAGTCCATCGTCCATTAAAGCTTTCCTTTCGCGATCCTTATTCGTACTCCCGGGAGCATTAACGACTGAAACAATGCCGCGCCCCCGAGTCTTTCCGATTTTAATCGCCGCCACAAATTGACGGTAACGAGTTCATTGTTGGAAGATAAAATAATAAAGCGCCGTCGCGAGTTAAAAGGCAGAAGAAATTAAAAGCACCGATCAAAGGCGCACGAGCGTTAATTTTCGAACGAAATATAAATATTCACCTGGGTGAGGGGCCATCCGCGGTCGTCCGCGAAGACGACCTTCTTCTTATTCCTCCTGGCGGCATTGTCCTCGCTGCTCTTGATGAGGCCGTCGAGGTGGATGGAGCCCGAGGTGAGGCAGGGCCGGATCTGCGGTGGCACGGATCTGCTGGCGATCGGCGGCGTCGTAACCATCAGGGAACTGTAGAGCAGGGAACCGTATACCGGGGGACTGTGTCCCAACAGAAGCTCCGCTGGAATCGCTATGGAACACATCTAGATCTGCGGAAAAACCGAGGAAGGATCGAGGTGGTTAATCGTATTATCGTTTCGTATTATCTGTTTTTTAATGAATTATATAATTATCGCGGGCTCTCCGATAAAAACCGGCCAATTCGCCGCGAAATAAATCTATTTCTGTCCTCGACACTTATCGCGCGAGGGTCTTTTTTCTTTTTTGAGCTACCGCCTTTTTGCTTTTGGAGATGTCGTTTGACGGTGTCGCTGACCAAGAAACTCGGAGATCTATGCTCGCACGCAGAATAAACTCCCGCCGCAGCGTCGTTTCTTCGGTTACAACGAATTTTATGAGAGAAACCGCAGAGACCTACGAAGCAATTGAACTGTACGTTTTCCAGCCTGTCTATAAGGCAATATTATTAAATTGCAATGCTATATTCGTTGTACCGTCGCCTCGTTTCTCGCAATTATTGAGTTTCATAACGTCGAGAGGTAAGTGAAGCATCCGGGAAAAAGTTCGCGTACTATTTATTAATAAACGTTATACAGAAGCGGAGGAGAGTTTCTTTTTATCCTCGGTGATTTTTATTAAAGAAAAAGGGCTGGACGTAACTCGCCGTTTGAATGGGCCGGCGAAATTAATCAATGTAGCTCGGGTACAACAATTTGTTGTCGTTACCAGTGCCTGTAAGTACATGATTGCATCAGTTCCTTCTTTTCAGCGACCCCATTCAATGTCCCCGAGCTACAAAACGGCCCGTCACGCGTGCACACTTTGTCATTCTAATTGGATGCTTGAGAAAAATCTGCGAATTAGTTTCGAAAATTGAGAATTTTTAAGTTTACCGAATAGCCCGCCATTGTTTTTAAGGGTAAGACGTTTTTAATTTTTAAATGTTTTTAATTTTTCTACTGTATAAAACCATGGAACACTTAAAAATTCACAAGTATTACTTAAAAAGCACCAGGAAATGGAATCTTTAATACTCTTTCAAAATTCTCTAATAACTAACTCGCAGTTTCAAGTTAGTAAAAGTTTTAACTAAAAATTATATTTTTAAGTAAAATACAGTATATTTTCATTTAGCGCAAGAAATTTTATACAATAATTTAAAACTATTTTTTTAATCTAAAAAAACACAAGAAAATTTAAAAAAATTACCTACTGTGTTTATATATGTATTTTATTCTCGCAGAAAATTTATAAAAAGAAGTACTTTACTGAAACCGTCTTTGCTTATAATATACTTTAACTAGCAGACTTTCTGAAACCAACTGTCCCGAGCAAAGATTCCACGCCAACTGAGGCTGGCGTTCAAGTTCGCTTCGGTATTTATACTTCACCGAAATCTTTGAGCTAAATGATTCATTTCGGACCTTTTTGAGATTAGGATTATCGAAAATTAGTCAAATTTCTTTTATCTTAGTTCCTACCCTAGATGGAAGAATTTACAGAAGAAGCCAACTGCCTATTGCGTTTGCGACCGTCCAATAAATTTTTATCTGTATATAGGCTCTAAAAACGTTGATTCATCAACGAAGAATAGATACTGCACTTCGTGCAGCTATTTACCTAAGCGCCGTTTAAATTCAGATGTTTACCCGCGAGCCGAAAAACTGTGTTTGCAAGGTCGAAGTGAATGAACAGATTAAAATTGTTTGAAAAACAATTTATCGTATAAAACTCCTATAGATAATCGCGCGATTCCGAAAGTATGACCAGACACTTTTCCGTCTGCGCAGCGCGAAAGAATCCCGATTCCCAGAAAAGAAGTATACACGAGCTGATCTCAAAATTTTGTAATAAAAAAATAGTGCGACCGAGTTTATCGGCAAGGGTTATCGCTCATTATTTTTCGCCGCTGCACTCGCCGAATGCAACTCTTGGCAAGAGAGAGAGAGGGAAGGAGAGAAATCGTGTTTTGATTGAAATGCCACACCACGTGTTTGTCGGCTAGCGTGCTATATAGTGAGGGTTAGATATGTCGCTTGTTATTGATTTCCCATCGGCGGAGAAGGCTGTTCCGTTTGTAAATTCGATGGTTTTCGATCGACGAAGAATTGTGCTCTCGAAATTTTCCATTTCCTACGCGTTGATGCACTGCACTAATGAAGCGGCGTCATCGGGACGGTCCGTCTACTAAAAGTTTTTTAACGATTATCCATCCTTATTTATCCCAAAACCTAATGAATCCCAAGCCGAAGAAAGTGTGCCTCTCTGATCCCCGAACAATATACCCCAAAATCCGCTCTCGGCAAAGCAGCTCCCTCAGCAGAAAAGAAAGCGTGCAAGGAGCCGCAAGCGGCGGCTTGGGGCGGGGAAAAAGTATCGTCCGATGCCGATAAGCGTGGCGAGCGACCGGCGCCTGAGATAATCAACTCTCTCTCTCTCTCTCCCGGGGTGGATGCACCGACTCGGCCGATTACTGCCGCAAGACTCGTGCAGCCTTTTTTTCACGCGCTCATTTTCCAAAGTATATAGTCAGCGCTTTTCGCTGTCTCGATATATAGACGCGCCGCACATTGTTTACTCGAGTCGAGAGCCGCCCGTTTCTTTTTTTTAGTTGCTCGCACTTTCGTTGTACTTTTATACTATTTTAAAACCGAAACTGTTTACTCCGAGGGAGGAACGGGCGGACTATATTGTTATTGCGCTAGTTAATACAACAGGGATACTGTATAGGAGGACTGAGACGGACGGATGCCAAGTGTGGCACTAGTCCAATTAGCACGTGAGTTCGAAAAATGTCGATGCGCTACGAAATGATGCTGTGCATTATCCGTTTAATCATTGGCCAATACAATGTACCCTAATTGCTCCTTAGAAAATTACGTCGCTAATCGGGGCGTCGGAAGAGGATCAATGGGTATTCGTAAAAACGAGGTTCGCCATGAAAATTACAGCGTAATTTTAATTAGTGCCGTGTACATCTCGCTTAAACCGGTCGACAATTACGTAACGCCCCGAAAACATATGACAAGTCCTTCATTTATCCTGAGGACGTGTCGAAATGTCGATACGGCCAGCTTGACTCTCGCGGTGGCAGAACTCGCGGCCAAGTTTGAGTCGCGAAATCCACTTCTCTAATAAAAGCATTAATATCTCTTCCGCGAGCGAGGTTATCACAAATTGACGTGCAAAACAAACCCACTCCGTGCCTCCGTTCCTCTCTCGGTAAAGGTCCAACTATACGGATTCATCCATCTTGCGAGCATTCACCAAAGTTCACTCCTCGAAATTCACACTTGAAAAAACCGCCGACACTTGCTTTTCGCACTCCTATATATCCCTCAACTCCCGAGCGAACACCTCCGGTCCCTAAGGGTTGAACGCCCCCCGTCGACGAAACGAACGACGCGAACGGCGGCGGGCAGATAGATACCTGCTCAGTCTCTGCTCTCGGCTCGGCGACTAAGCTGCGAAAATCGGCGCGCGCTCGAAAAAACGCTCTCTCTCTCTCGGCTCCGCGCGCTAAATTTAGCGACGGCGCTCTCCGCTACGTGACGCGCACCCCGAGAGCCGCGTATATAGGAGGACCCGCTACGCTCCTTCCTCGTTCCTGCGCTCTCGATCGCTCCTTCTTTTTTTCGGGCCGATCGTCGTTGTTTACTTTTCCTGCCCGGCTGATCCTTATCGAGGGGCCGATTTTCGATCGGCTGACGCATCGCACCTCGGATGGACGCCGGAGATTCGCCGCTTTTCTGTTTTCGGCGCTCGGAGTCGCATTATCTGACGTGCACGCGCGGTGAGGCGATGACGTGTTATCGCAGGGAGAAATGTGCAATCTGCAGAACGCCGGGCAGTGACGGATGGAAACGGCTGGGCTGTGAATCGACTGTGGATGGCTGAGGAGAGACAGTTGGAAAGTGACTTCATTGATGAGCTTAACCGACGGGGAGAGCATTTTTTTTCGGACACATTATCGAGCGAAAAATTATCGATGAAAGTTATCATTTATGCAAATTAGCCTGGCTTCAATTATCCTCCGAACGAATTCGTTAAAAAAATCAGTCGTGCGTCAGTCTCTCGGAGCCTCGATTCTCCTTGAACTTCCAAGGGGGACGATCCAATGATCGTGAAATTAAATCGATCTTAATCGAGGAAGGCCTCTGCCGGTCGAGTCACGAGAATCGCTAGACGCCGCAGCGCCTCGCAACTATTATAATAACGAACGGCCCATTACATTTCGTTAAACTCGCTCCGTTAATTAATTTTATCGAGCTTGTAAAAGCGCCGGCCCGATATTTACGGCGCGTTGCAAAATGCACTTGAAATATACGCGGAGAGGCTTTTTAATAAGGAGAAATCGCCGGCTCCGCCTGATTATTCAATGTGAATACATTCGCTCGCCGATAAGTTTTTTGTCCGCGTAAACGCGGAGAGCGAAATTTGCAATGTTCCTTTTGTTTCAATTAGTTTAATTGCGACAGCGGCTAAAAATAAAGTTTGAATAAGTAACTGGCTTTCTTCAAAAGTGTCGGCCGGCGGACCGTTTTAATTGCGCAAACGGAACATTGCAAAATCCAGGCCAAAGTGTCTTTGAAAGTTCGCCCGTCGCGCGGCGCATCGATTTGCAATTACAACGAATACTCACGGGGTTGGAAAAAGAACCTCCTTCCAGTCGTGAGTTAAATCGAAAGCGAAGTGTCGATATATTTCCCCAAAGTAGTCGCGTCCCGTCCGTCTGAGGATGTTCACTGGACTGCGTCGAGTCAGGAGTCACAGAAAACCAACTGTGTGCACCAGAAAACACGCGGCCGCTAAGCGAAATCGCACACTGCCTTCGGGAGCGAGCTTTTGATGCTCGGCGCGAGAAACTCGAATTGAACGGTCGGAGCTTCGCGGCGGCGAGAAAAGTAGGGTTGCAGTATCGAGGAAACGCGTGATATTGTCCTCCCCTCCTATCCCTCCTCTCTCTCTCTCTCTCTCTCTCTCTTTCTCTCTCTCTCTCTTTCGCCTCGGTATCTTTCGCCTCTCAGCGGCTTTTCTTGCACACTTTTACTGCGTGTCTCTTCGACGGATTCTTTTTCTGGCCTCTCCCGCGGCTTTTCATTTTTGCCTCTGCATTCTTTTCTCGTTTTTTTTCTTTGCCGCGTATATTTTTACGTGCTTCCATCGATAAACATCTTTGTAAATTGGTCAATTTCGATTTTGCGCTGGACAACTGCGAAAAAAGAGTGTTTCGTATCTTTATAATAGCTTCTGCGACCTTTCGTAGCTAAAGTGCCTCGTGACATGATTAACAAAAGTGACGTGTCGAAAATGGAAAAAATTTCTCTAAAACATAACGAACAAGTCTCTACATTTTTCTGCCTACTCGTCTCCGCTCCGAGCGCCGAACGAAATCTCGACCGATCGAGCAGCCAATAAACTGTTTCATCAGCAGGCCGCGCGAGCGAAAAAAAAGTGCACTGCTCTAGTTGAAACAGCGCCTCCGTCCATCGGCTGGAAAGAATTCAGCGGCTATCGCTCGTCGTGTCCCCCTCCTCCCCGCAATTACCGCATATACGACAATAAATTACGGAGGCGAGAGTGTGCGAAGCAAATAAAGAAGAGGCGAGAGAGAAGGACTTATCAGGGCGAAGGGGGTGGAGCGCCACTCCCCCCCCCCCCCTCCCGGCGGTGGCTTCTTTTTTTAATCTGGCGATTCGAGCTTATCGAGAGCTGCCAGGCAGCGGAGGGTCGAGAGGTTCGCGAGCTCTCGCGGACACGATTTCGTTCCGTTTCCAGGATGCGACTCGCTCGGAAGTCGTTTCCTCTCGTTTTTTTCTGCGGTGCGCTATTTGTTGGGTTTCGCGGATTTTTTATTCGGGTTTTTACTATATCGAACGGGTTTCTTGGAATATTCGGAGATGATGCTAATAAATCTTTTTGCGGTAAACCAGTCGGTGAGTTTACTTCGAGAGTCGATAAAAGCAGGCTTTTTGGGTGTATCGCATTAGCCTAAATAAATTGTTTGTATAATTATGTAATTTTGAAAATTGATGCTTAATCTGTATAACCTATTGACATTAAGAGGTCGTTTAAGAACTTGTAATTGCTGGGTGGAGTTTCTGGACGATAAAGACCGAATCTCAAATCTGGTCAACGAATACTAAAGCGCACGAAAGTAGGACCTAACTCTGATTCACTTCACCGTTATCAATTCTGCTTTTAATTACGATTGGAGCGAAAGTCATAAAAAAAAATCATTTTGACAAGAAATTGAAGAGTGTGATTTGTGCCGATATCGAGTATCTTGTGACTCAATTATAAATTGTGTTGCGAATTTAGACTACTTATGATATTTTTTCAGATATTCTTGAGACAAAAAAAGATTGGACGTTTATACAAAAAAGAAAATAACGAAAACTGATTGATGATTTATATTTATATTTTGATTTATATTTATATTAATTCTTTTCTATATATAACCAAGAAAAACAAACTTTCAACCTTTAAGATAAGTCAAGACCATTTTTTAAATACTTGTTATTCGTGCCGTAATTTTTAAAAGCTCATCATTTAACCGCAACCTTTAAGACACAATTTTTACGTTTCTAAGAAGCCAGAGGTGGAGTAGCGCCTTTTTTTTAGATTAAACAATAATTGATTGGATAACTCCATCAGTTTCAGCTGCGTCAGCGACGCTTGCAATTTTGTAATCCATAATTGTTACGTCGGACCTGCCGCTTCACGCGTATACGAACAATATTGATCCGCCTGGTAACACGAGATCCTTTTTAAGTAGGTTCAACAAACCAGTGGAATATTACAAAAGTACGTCAAGGCTAATTAAAGCCCCACTTACAATTTATTGCTCCGCAGCCTTTATTGACACTATACCGACGAATTGCGGCCTAAAATGTAACGCAACGCTGCCTGCAGTCACGCGCCTCGCAAGCTCGCTTTATATTTGTCGAAAGCCAACGGCGGCGGCGTCGCAAAAACTTTCCCGTCCGCAAAAGCGCCGAAAAACTCGGGCGAGCGTGAAATGAGGTATATCCCGGGGAGGACTGAATGGACACGGCAGTCGGCGGACCAAAAATACCAAAGAACTCCGTCGTTTCGCGCGCGGCGCGCAGAAAATATATACGCGCGCGAATTACGTCGAACCGGTCGGACTGTACGCCGGTGTGTATAGTTATATTTCGCTCCTCACACTCGGCCGTCGGTTATTACGAACAATTTGACCGGCATCCCCGGAGAGAGAACGCTGGCGCCGCCGCGGCATTCCAGCGGAGGATTCCTCCCTTTTTTGCAAAGCACCCAAGGATGCACTCGAGCGACGGATTTGTCAATGGAGGCGATGATGAAATTTCGGGAGGAATATCGGCGCGTGCACGAGAATTGGCATAAAAGCGGAGGCTTCTGCCTGTACGTTGACGCGAAATGAGCCTTGACATTTACGAGTTGAGGTATGTATGTACGTATTCGCGGGTTGGAGAACTGCGCAGCTCCGCGAGGAGATCTGAGCGTATAATACCTGCAGAACAGAAGAAAGGGACTGTCGAACTGAATGTCGGCGTTGTTAAGTGGAATATATATATATATGCGTGGCTTCGATTTTTGGCCTTGACCTTGTATTTTGATTAATTCATTGATCAATCTTCTATTGGATCGTTAAAACAATACTCTCGAAGCTGCAGATAAGACCTTTCTTAAATAATTGCGAGCGCAATTTTTTTCGAGGACCGAGAGTGAAATTTTGATATTCGGTATACAATAAATATCTGATGAGAAATAAGTAAAAAAATAATGCTTTGTAATGTTTTGGCCAATATTCTGATTATGCGATGCAATTCATGCACGTATCAGGCAGATACGCGCATTCAAATGTCTCAAATTTCATTCGATACTTTTTTTGCATAACGCCTGCTTATATTCGTCATCAATGAAACTGTACTGTCCGTAGATGTTTTAAATAAAATAAGTAAGATAATTTTGCTGTTTGCTTAATATTCAACGATCGTAGGATTTGAATGTTACATTACTATGGAATGTATGTATATACTATAGATATGTAAATATTTCATTACGATACAAGTAGACGTACAAGAGTTTAAAAGATTAAAAAATTCCACGCTAAAATTTAAACAAATATTGCTGCGCTTCCTGTGCACCTATGAATAGCTCGCCGAGCTTAAACACTGTACATAGTACACTTTTTTTGAGCACTATCAACTAATTTATGCAAATAAATGTCAAACTTATTACGAAACCGCTTCGCTCTTTGCCCGGTGCTAGACTTTAAAATTTTTTTTAAAATAACTTTGGGTATAGTAATTTTAATTCAATATTTGCGCGAAATTTCGGCATCGGCTATTTACTTTTAAAATGTATAAAGGCATTTAAAGGCCATCGTATTACAAACGTATATTAGTCAAAAGAATTTTGATTAATAATAATTTTGTTTATCATTGAATGTCATCATAACCTTCAACAGCTGTTGGCTTCTACATTTTCAAAAATATGTTTATTATTTTGGCCATTAAATACGCAAGAGCAGATTACAAGGCTCGCTAAAAGCTGTATATAATACTTTATATCTTCCCGAGCCCGAAATATCATCGATTACCTTCGCCGAAATGCATTACCAGAAAGGAATTTTAAAATAATAAAAATCTTCCGCCAAATCGATCGACTTTTTTTTCCTGTATAAGGTGTAATTTCTCTTATCTCCATTCATCTCTTATCGCCGCGCGAAGAATCAGCTTAGAACCTAATTAAATCGATAAAAGCCGAACTTTTACGTAATTGAACAAACACCGCGAAGATAAAGTACGAAGTATCTCCTCGAAAATCCTCGAGCACGCTCGGACCGAATGAAAAAAAGCGCTTCTAGATCGCCCCGCGAATCGGCTCGAAGTGTGCCATTGACAGAAGATTATCGCGGCGTCGCTAAATAACGTCAGCTTTCAAACCTGCTTCAAATCGTCCTTCCTCCGCAACACAAATCCGCCCCGCCGGCAGAAGAGAAACTAACTCTCCGCGTCCGCTTGAACTTTCGGCTGAATGAAAACTCCGCCGGCGCGGCTCTCGAGGAGCGTATCGATATTCCGCGAGGCGATGAAAATACCTGCCCCGCCGCGGCGTATGTATAGGCGAAAAGCCGCGAGCTCGTCAGCCTCTGGCGCGTGAAGTTTCGCACGTCCACGTGGTGCGCAATAATAACGCGCCGCGAGAGCGGGATACCTATCTATAGGCTGCCTACGAAATCTATATAAGCGTCGCTCCCGAGGATTCTCTCTGCTTCGCTGCAAGCTCGCGGCGGCGGCGTCGTTCGGCTCGCAAAATTTCGCCCGGATTTAATTGCTCGCCGGATTGAATAACGTGTGGTAACGTTTTTCTTACGTTTCAGAGGTGACGCGGTGCTGCGCTTACGCGTAACGACGCGCGGATACAATTCTTTTCAATTGTCGAAGAGCTGCACAGTGTTTTTTGTTTTTTAACTGGGACAAATGAGCGTGCTTAAAAGCGAATAAATGGTAAAGACGGAGAACTTTGGTAAATTTCCGAGTAATGACGGTAGTAGGTATAGTTGTAGAAAAATTTGCTTACCGATGTATAAGATCAAAAATCTGAATCCAACTTCTGAAAAGAAAATCAATTTTTCCAATCAAAAACTATATTCTCATCGCACTTAAATACTTAAATAAATCATTCCCACCGCGTCGGTCCCCCGAATCCATCCGCAAACGCGCACCTCGCCGTATACTTTCCGCGACGGAAACGCAGGAAACCGTCTCGGATCATATCGGAGATTTCCTCAACGGACCGACTTGTTTACAGTGGAGCTGAGTACGCGTAGCGCGAGGCATTGGCCAACGGGCTCACTCTCTCTCTCTCGCAAAAGTCCTCGTGACCGTATTTCAAGGTCGGACGCCGACGATGACCGGTTGACGTATAGCCGCGGCTCTGGCATTTTTCTCTAACGAGCGGACGTGCTTATTTTTGGACGCGCGGCTTTCCCGCCGCGCGAGATGAAATATAGCGGGGAGAGGCGACGGGAGGGCCGGGAGGAAAGTCGGTGGGAAAGGAATTCCGTTTGGGTCGGCAGCGATTTGACGATCGGACGGTTTTGGGTGAAAGAGAAAAATTCTGGATTTTCGAACGTCGAATGTATCGTTTCTTGCTTGTAATCTATTTGTTTAAGGATTATTTAAAGAATTTTCTCGGAAAAATAATTACGTGTTGCGATTTGTAATCAGATACTATACGTTCTTCAGGGCAAGTCATCGATGAATTATTTATATTGTGGTAGGCTTTATTCGTTGTTTTACAATTTGCAAACGAGGACATACTGTGTTTTTAATTTATTTACAATTTCCTGTACAAGCATTATAAATTATTACACTCCATGCGTTTCCCATCAAAAGTAGAAATATGGGAAAAATTTAATCTTGTATACCAATGTTTTTTAATTTAACTGTAAGATATACAAATTATCAAAATATCACCAAAAAAAGCTGAAATTTAACATCACGTTTTAGTATTTATTATAAAAAATCAAAGGAACAAAGCAGTTTAATAAAAGTTGCAGACAAAGCCAATCGGCTAAACGATTACAGATGGCGAGTTAAATTTTCATTGATCCTTATTCATTTATCTCCGACCCGACCGCCTGACAAAAGCACTTTACTGCCGCGAAACGACCGCCGACCCAGGAAAAAACAGCTGCTCCCTCGATATATCGCCTACACGGAGAAAAAAGTTCAGGAAAAATTACCATACATTTAGTAAAGCTGTAACAGACTTGCCGTAAGCCAAAAAATGACTAGTCTTTTTAGTAAAATTTTATTGGCTTTTATTGAAATTTACAAAAAGTTTGGCAAATTTTACTAAAAAGTATAGTAATTTTTTGACTTACGACAAGTCTGTTACCGCTTTACTAAATGTATAGCAATTTTTCCTAAACTTTTTTCTCCGCGTATAATTCATCCACCCGCGCCGTATATATCGAAGCTCCGCAAAGATTTCCGCAAGAAAAACTCGCGATTTCGCCGAAGCCTCGAATTAACTCCGCGAGGAAGAAGAATAATCAACACGCGCATTGAAAGCCCGCGAGGAAGATGTATATATATGCGCGAGTCGTCGCAAGCCAGCACTGACCTATTCCAAGAGTCTCCGTGCGCGTGCATCTGTTTAATCCGACTCGCCTTGACTGCGACTCTCAAAGGCTCTCTCGCTTAACCCAGAAAGAAGAAATACTATCGCGCTTAAAACGCCGCTCGCGCCTCTTCCTTTTCGCCGACTTTTTTTATTATTTTTCCGTCGGCGCGCCGATGCAATTGCGCGGCGTGTCTTTGCCGCTTAATCGCGGTGACACGGGCCAGGGTCAAGACGCGGGCTTTTACGGGGTTCCGGGGGCAAAGTGGAGATTTTTCGGGATTTATCGTCTAACGTTAAACAGAAAGTAAAAATTTAGGAAAAAAAAGCAACAGAAAAACTTTCCTGTTGTTATACCTCTAATCTTGAGAGCGCCGGCTAATAATAGAGCTCAAATCGACGGACTGACCTTCCCAACGCCTAATAGATTGCAGCAGGTAAACGAGCCTGTTTACATTTAAACGAGGCGTTCGGAGTAAAATCTGTTTCGCGCGGCGACGAGAGCGCAAAGAATGCCGGTGACAGATTGACGAGGCGCTGTCGAGTGATAGAGCGTCGCGCATCATTGATATTACGCTCGTTACGGCATTGTATTAGATGCTTAGATAACGATCGCGCCGACTGAGAGGCGCGAAAACGTTATCGTCTGCGTACGTACGAGGAGGCACAATCGGCGAGTCGATCTATTGACATAATATATAACCGGCCGAACAATGCTCGGCGCGATCGATGCGATTTTCGATTTACCCGACGACGCGATTTCAGGGATTTTATCGAGCGAGATACGAGTGATCTTTAGGCAGTTTTGCGTTGAATTCACAGGATAAAAATAGAAGTGCGGATTTTGATCGTTGTATGTGTTTTGTTATTAAAGGCAAGAAAGGCACAATGTACTTGGGTTTTAAAAATAGTCAAAACTTATAAAACGATTTTGTGCTCTTTGAATTTTAGCTAACCCAAATATGCGAAGAAGTTAATTTTAGTCTTAGCTTTGACTTCGTTGTGCAAGGTAAAGAACTTGGATCAAAGTATATTTTATCTACAAATTCTCGTTTCATTCTCAATAATATTTGATTTGCTCGAAAATTATGAACTAACTGATACTTGTTAAATAACCGATAAAGACTTTTAAAAGATTTTTCTATATATAAACAAATTTATACAATTTCTTGACACATCATTATTAAAAAAGTATACTACCAAATTAGAGACCAACGGCGTCAGTCCCACTCGACAATTTCACTTCCCGCGCAACATTCCAAATAAACCGCCAGCAATCCCCGAACAATTCTCGCGCAGCTCAAAATCATCATCTCCACCCTCCGCCCGACTCGGCCCGACTTATCGCAAGTTCAGCAACCTTAATCCCAAAAAGGCAAAAGAAGCGTAAAGTACTTAATACTTCTTTACTTGTATAATAGTCCCGCAGCAGAGAAGCCGCACTTGTCGGCGCTCGATTAATCAAGGGTGAGCTTGCGCGTCTCGGCCCACGCGCCGGAAAGAGAAAGGCACGGGCCGACCCTTAAATAGCCGCGGCTTCGCGGAGAGCCGTTGTCAACGACCTCCCGATCGAAATCGAGCCTCCGTCTCGAAGAGCGAGTCTCGAAAGGTTGAAATTTTTCACTTCAATTTTAAACTCTAAAGGGCAGGGATCGAGGGATAACGGTGTGCTCTCCGGGCGCTCTCGAAAAGCGAGCAATATAAGAACCGGCCCTTTCTTCGAACCGAGCCGACTCGTTTTGTATATAAGCGCGAAAGCAGCGGAGACCGTTCATCCGACACGTACGCCAAGAGGCTTATCTCGCGGTGGAGTGACTGCGCGCCGGTGAGCGATCGCTTATAAGGAATAACCCGGTCACGTGATATCTAGACTTTTCGAGCAGCTTCAAGCGCAGAGGACGACGTCCGTCATCTTTCGAGCTTTTAAAATACGACCGCTCTTTGGTTTAGTGCGCCTTTAAAACTGCTTTATATCTAATACGTTAAGATGTATCGAATCGTGGCTCTCGACGAAAAGCTTTGAATTTCTTTGACCTATAATACTTGACGAATGCTGCAGTCCACGCCAAATCGAGATTTTATTAATAAACGCTGATTAACGCCTCTCCATCATCTTCGCGCGAGCGAACGATTCGAATACAACTTTCTTAAATATCGCGATTCTATAACGCGCGATCCGAGTCATTTGCCGCGCCTGGCATAAAAATAGCCTCGCAACATCACGTAATAAACGCCGCCGCTCTCGAGCTTTCGTCAAAACAAAGAGTATACCTACGGCAGATAAAGCCCGCGTTCGCTCGCGAAACAAAAACACCGAAACGGACGGGCCCGTCCGCGGACTCGAGAAAAGGAGCAAAAACACAAAGGAGTAAAAAAGGAAGGGATTTCTCGAGAGTTTTCCTCCTTCGTCGATGGCGGCGGCTCCCGAAATAAACCGGTAACAAGTGCCAGTGTCCCACGGAAATAGAACAGCCGACCGTTCGTCTCGTCGGCTTCGCCGAGGCTTTATTACGACGGCGAGCGCAGCCCGCTTGGACGAATGGCAATGACGGAAATCTTCCGCAGCTCCGAGGTTAACCTTTAGCGGACTACTATAACACGCTCTCGGAGTGTCACGGCCGGATCGCCGCCAATTGGGAATCGGACTCTCTCTCTCTCTCTCGGGGAGCCGCTTTTGGAGACGCGCGCTTCCTTTGCTCTTGCCGTTTTTTTAATCGGGCCGCTGATCGGTGAACTCTTCGCTCGTTGGGTAAGCGGCGGCGACTCGATCGGATTACCGGACTTTTGCGCGGGCGAGTATCGGAAGGGCTTTTATAGATTCCCGTGCCGAAATTTAATTGAGAAACCGAGAAGCGGCTGATTAACGGGATGGGTGTATTTTTAGAACGGAGCTAAATTTACAAAGTTGCTAAATTCTTCGCGTGACGTTAATTTACTTCCGCTCGTGCCGCGACTCGTGCGGAGGTGACGCCACGGAGAAGCTGCGTCACGCGAATTTTATGCGGTGTTTCCTCGTAAAAGGTATTAGGGTAAACGCAGTCGGCGCGGGAAACCGAAACAATTGACGGCGATTCGGAGGCGCTGTAAATCATCGGAGAAATGTAACAGGATGAAACCGAATCGTTTTGCGGAATGTTAACTGGGTTCCGTAAATAAGTGTATAAATAATTTTTTCTTAGGCCACCGTGCACGATCGCAGAGCGTAAAATTAAGATTTTACTACGTGAAAAATGGAACGGCGTCGTAAAAGAATGCGCAGTTATTCCACTTGCACAGTTAAAATTAACCGATCTTTCCTCGGCGCGAATAAATAAAAGTTACACGTCAAAAATAAAGTCCGAAGAAAACACAATTTTTCCCCGCGATATCCGCAACGAAGAAAAAACCGGGAAGAATCTCGCCTGTATCTCTCTCTCTCGGTTTCCAGGCGTTATGCAAGTTTTCATCGAAGACCGGCCTCGGCGCCTATTTGTTTATTTGCGTAAAAAAGCGCTCCCCGGCGCCGCGGCCTCGGGCTTAGGCTCTCCGCGCAGACGTTTCGCCGCCTTTATCGGCGATTTTCCCGGCTCCGAACTTTTCCACTATTTGCGCGGCGACGTGGCGTTCATTGTGTAGTCTAGTCTCGTCGCGAACTGCATCTTTGCCGTCTCTCCCGGAGGCGAGCTTATTTGTCTCTTTTTTTAGGATGACGGTGTTTTAAATCGCTTGACCTCAGCACGATCGTCGCACACGGCGTTCGCGTGCAGCTCGATTATCCTTGGCTTATCTGCGAGGGGAAGAGGAGTGTTCTTTTTTTTCTTGCGACAAGTTATACGATTATCAATTTCATCGGATTTTTGGGAATGACGCACGAAACTCTCGCGGTTGCATCTTTGTTAATTCTCTCTTCGCGAGCTTATTTGTCTCTTTTTTAGGATATCGGTGCATGTTTTTAATTGCTTGACCTCAGCACAATCGTCGCACACGGCGTTCGCGTGCAGCTCGATTATCCTTGGCGTATCTTCGAATGGAAGAGGAGTGCTTTTTTTTGCGACAAGTTACGATTATCAATTTCATGGGATTTTTGGAAATGACGCACGAAATTCTCGCGGTTGCATCTTTGTTGTCTCTTCGCGAGCTTACTCTAGTAGAATAAGTGATTCGCCATGTCAAAAGTCTTCCACGTGCAATAAGTGAATATTCACTTATTTTGTGACAATCATGTAAGAGCTAAGAAAATTCAAAATTTTCACTTATAAAATAAAACATTGTGCAACAAGGGGAGAAAGTAAGCTATTTCTAGAGGGGGTGAGGTGTTCCGCACGAGTCGGAGTCGAGGGCGCCAAAGGCGCCAGAGACAGAGATGAGTGCTGCAAATCTCACCCTCGCTAGAAATAGCTGTTCAACTCCGTGTTTTTTGAACGAAGACATGAAAAGCCCTCTTTTGGTGTTCGAAAGTTGGATAGATGATTGAGCATTTCAAATCGTGCACATAAAAAATAGTTCTAAACAGAGAAAAAAAATTAAAAAAAAAAAATTTTAATTTTAAAAATAAAAAAAAGTGTCTTTTTTCCCCGGTAAGCCCCGCCGGAGACGGGGAAAAAGACTTTTTCTCGCTCGGACAAACAATTTTGTGAAAAGTTTCAAATACTCAATTTTCTACGCTACTTAGCGTGAAATGAGGGCCATTTCAAGCCTGAGTTGGGAAAAGTTGTTTTTCACTTATAAAAAGGTGAATTTTCAAGTGCTTAGATTTCAAAATAATATTTTCACTTATTTATGCGTGAAAATCATAATCACTTCCAAAATAAGTGAAAATTTCATTTATGCTTCTTTAGAGAGTATTTGTCTCTTTTTTAGGATGTCGGTGTTTCAAATCGCTTGACCTCAGCACGATGGTCGCACACGGCGTTCGCGTGCAGCTCGATTATCCTTGGCTTATCTTCGAATGGAAGAGGAATGTTTTTTTTTGCGACATTACGTTTATCAATTTGATCGGATTTTTGTGAATGGCGTAAGAGATGTCTGGCTCGTTTCCGAAGAAGCCGTAAACAATTGTAGATGTGCACGGAGAAAAATACCTTATTAAAAATTAGTATAGTCTATCCTAATCGAAGGGCAAACTTGCACTATATGTACTAATGTTTAATAAGGTATTTTTCTCCGTGTGCATATTATAGTAACTTTTTAGGATAATGAAAGTTTGTCCCTCGATTTCGATGAGCTATACTAATTTTTTATAAGGTGAATTTGAGTATGAATTTAGACAGGTTTATTTGCGCCGATAGAGTATACCCATTCCGGTTATTTTTAGCCTCACCGTACAGATAATCGCTTTCCTTTCGCGAAAAAACTAATGCTACTTTGCTATTTTTACCTCGCGAGCAACGGCGATCAAAAGCCTCATACGCGACTGCATTGCGAACAGTATCCAATTGTTTCAATTTTACAGGGAGAAAAATTTACAGCATAAATTACAATGTCTTATATGATTTGGTAAAATTCATAAAAATTATTATAATCTGCAGTAAATTTTGCTAGAAAAGCATACACTGTGAATCTTCTAAAATTTACGAGAAACTGTTTACAGTAATTTTTACAGACCTTTACAGTCTGTCACCAAATTACTATAGAATTTACAATTTTCACAACAAAAAAGTGTAATTTTTACCGCACCACTTTCCCCCGCCTAGAATCTCGCGATATCCTCGAGAACCCAGAAAGAAAATAATTATCCGCGGCGATAAAAGTCACCCCCGGCGATCTCGCTCTTAAATCCGTCAGGAAAGTGGTAAAACTCGCGACAGTTATGCCCCCCTTTGTACCTCGTCGTTCATTTTTGCAAACGAAAAGCGGGCGCGAAATAGCGAAAGAGAGAGAGAGAGAGAGAGAGAGAGAGAGAGAGAGAGAGAGAGAGAGAGAGAGAGAGAGAGAGAGAGAAAGTGAGAGAGCAGTCACTTGCGAGGGGTCGTTTACCTCCGGCGATCGCGCCTAGCAAACCTATATATCGTATTGCAATTTAAGGTGCGTCACTTGTCCGTCAAGTACACAATGCGAGATTATCAATCAACTCTGGCGTTTTCTCGCGAATGTTTGCTCGGTCGTATATATATTTTGAAACGCGCGATGTCGCGGCTCTCCGAGAGCCGGTCGTCGAGCCGACGGCTCGAGAGACGATTTGTTACCGATTTTTAAAAGGGGTGATTGGGGTCCGCTGGGTAAAAATTGAAATTGAACGTTTTCTCGCGGCGAATTGATGGATGTAAGTGCGGTTGTCTTTCAAGGCGGATGCATAAATTTTAAGAAATACGAAACTTTGCTCGTAGGTTGGAAAGTCAGAGTGGAATAAATTGATAAATGATTTTTAATAAAAATCGGAAAATCTGTTAAGATATTACGTTTCTATCGGTCGGAAAACAGGCCCCGCGTCTAACGTCCTCCTTCGAGTTTCTAAATAAAGCTCGAATGACATGGAAATTTACTTTCTACAATAATTAAGATGCAGTATGAATTTTTAACTCCTCGCAAGGGGAAAACCGAGAATGCTAATAAGCTCGATAAATATATATGTTATATCTGAGCTTTTAAAAAACTAAAGATTTAACCAAGCTCTCCGCATAAATAGAGAAAAAGAATCCCCGGGAAGAGGAAGCAGGTCGAATCTTAACTATGCTAATTTAAAACCCACCCAAAAGGCAAAACGCATACATGTATATTAAAAAAGGTAGAAATGCCCAAGTAAGCCGATTCGTTCCAATCGGCGTGTAGCGGCGATCGGGAGAGAGAAAAATGAGAACGGGTCCAATAAATCTCACTTGGCCGTCTTGCGCATTATACGAGCCTAACAATTTCTAATCTCGAGGAGGGACGGGCGCGCCGATTGGATAAGGACAGGAAGAGGAGAAAGAGGATGCTACAATAAGAAGCACCGGAGCGCACGGATACTGTTGGCCGCTTATCGCCGGGGATCGAGTCTCCTTCTCGGGATCGGATCCGACGGACTTTTAAGCGACGACACCCGATATATATAGTGGCTTTCGAAAGATCGCTGGATATATAGGAATGCACTCTCGAGATAGGCGTTGACTGACTTTTCTCTGTGGGATTTGGGGCCTCGAATCTTTTCGAAATGATTGGTGTGGCGTGTTTGAGGTCTTGGCGAGGGTGATGAATTCGAAGCGTGGGAAAATCGGTGAAAAACGGATATTTTATTCCGTTGTGTCTTGACTGAAATTGTAAATATCCAAGGAATTTGCAACTTGCGATGTTCGGCGTGTTATTTAAGAGTATGTAATTTAAGAAAGAGTACGAAGTTTAAAAAACGAGATAAAAGCAACGCAGAAGAATTACGGTCAGTGCAGTTTTGGCAGGGTCTCTTCTCTCGTTAAAAATATTCCTTCCTTTGTTTAATGTTATTCTTCCGTTGCGAAAATAAATATGATTTTTTTTTAAACCGATCCCGAAGCGTAAAAACGAGATCGGCGCAAATACCGTTATATTTTTAAACTTTTGCAGAATAAACATTTAACTTTACGTCGTTGTTTTTTCCTTCGCAACGATGAATAAATGGAAAATAACGAAAATAACAAATTCGACCAGTTTTTATGCCATGCTCGATAAAAGTACATCCGGCACGGGCGAAATAAATAAAATATGAGCGAATAACAAAGCGAGTGAAAACAATTATTCACCTTATTTCGGATGCAATCTAATTTTGGCACGCTTATTATTTACGAGAACCTAACTTATTTATATCCGTACTTTGTCCGTACTTCGATCCGCAATTCATTCGAAACGCCGCCGAGAACAAAGCCGAACGATAAATAGTTCTAAAATCAGCCCCCGCAAGTTGGTAGCCCCGCCGAAAAAAAAAAAAACAAAGCGGCGCGCCAGACGTCCCCGCACTCCAAGACACACGCGGCAATCGGAGCAGGACGGCGCTGAGCCGAGAGCGACTCGCTATATCCTTTAGGCCCGGCCTTGTGCGCAATTTCTTTTACATAAGCGGGGCAGACTCCGCGGGCGGCTTTATTTATAAGCGGCGCTGCCGCCGCTCTTGTTTAGCGGGCCGGCGGCGCCCGATGCTTTTTTCGACGCTGACATTGCGGCTAACACAAGCTCTCTACAGACTTACTCGAAAATAATCCATGAAGCCGACGGATTGGCAGCCGGCAGCATCGCTCACCCAGGAAAGAGAGGCCCACACTCTGCGACGACCGGAGATTCGACGGTGCTGCGGATCGTGGAACGTCTCTCTGCCGTTAGAAAGTTTCGTTTGTTTTTTTAGAGATATACTGTGGTTTGAATCCACGGACGGTAAGTACTGCACAGAGACGACGGGCTACTTTCCACACCTGGGGTTAGACGTCAATTTACAATTAAAGTTTTCGGAGGCCACCGCGAAATGGAGAGTGTCATTGACACAGAAAGGCTTGGAGGAGAACTTGTTTCAGGGGAAGCTGTATTGATCTTGGCGGATTGAGAGATTTGCTCGTGTTTTGGCAATTAATTGTCGAGGAATTGATGCAGAGGTGAATGAAAAATGTTGGACGTACTGGAGTATTTCACGGATAAGAAACATCGAATATCTACGAAAATGAATACATTTAAATATAGTTAAGGTTTTACGAGCCAACAGTGCATATTATTTATACCGGTTTTAAAAATGAACAAGTCTCACGTAACATCACAATTAAGACTCTTTACAACGCACAAGAGTGAGTCACATACACACACATATATATATATATATACAACCTACCCGCAAACGACATGCAATCGTTACAATTCACATCATCTCCTTTTCAAGGGGTACCAACAACCAGCCCAATTTTCGGACATTCCCACGCGACGACGACAAGGAGCCACGACCAATATCACCCGAATACCTCCGGAATCAGCCCACATCCCGGGCCATATCGTGCCGAGAGAGGAGAAAGAGAGAAAAGGGAAAATTAATCCCGCCGCGCGACCGAAATTCCCTGCCCGGCGAAAGAAGGAGCGGGGACGTGACTGTCTCAAGGAGACTAAAGGTCATTGGCGAGCGTCGTCCGCGCGGTGTGCGCGCGCAGGCAGCTGCCGGCCTGCCGCTCTCCGCACACGTGGATCCGCTCTCTCTCCGCGAGATTGTACATCTCCTCTCTCCTTAGGAACGGTTCACCCCTCGGACAGTTTTATTGTGCCGGCTCCGCGGCTCCCCCCTTTATACGGCGCGTCGCCGCGCGACACGGAAGAGAGTTCTGGTCTTCTTGTTTTGGAGAAAGCGGCTTTTGCGCGCAGCGCGCGGCTGACGCACTGACGGACGAGCGCTCGAATGGGGCTTTGGCGACGAGGTGCTTTTATTTTCGTCTCGGGAAATTGTAATGTAACGGCGGTGGGAGCGCCGAGACCGCTTTCGTTGGATTTTTCCTGCTTTTTGTACGAGCGAAAAATGTGTTCGCCGGCGAAAAGTGACTAGAAATCATGCGTTATTGCTACAGTTTACGATACCGCGGAGACACTGAAAAAAAATTCCAATCCAATTCCCCTCCAATGAAATTTAAGCCCGCAGCCTCTAAATACGAAAATGGCCGCGTTCCGCTAAACGGGGAGCGATTAAAACGGCGTGTCGGGGGGGCATAAATTCGATAGTAAGCCCATCTCACCCAGCGCCTCTCGTCCGGCCGTATTTACGAGTGCATAACCGTATATATCCGAGCACTATAAAGTCACACCCATATGCCAGGATGTATCCCCGGTGCGCGCGCGCGCGCGCGTTATGGCACATGCACTGATAAACGATAAATAATTCTCTCGCCGCGATTTACGGCGCGGAACGTCGTGGGACGTATATAGGCGCGCGAGACGGACGGCGAGTTTTCGCGGACTGCGGCGGCGGCGGCGGCGGCGGCCGAGGTATATTATATCGTGCGCCGCGTGACATACACGTTTCGCCGTGCGGCGTGGCATGCAGGTAAGTGTCTCGGTTTACGCCGCGCCGATGATGTTTCGAGCCCGGCGAGCGCCTGTACACTCCGCCCTTCTTGCGCCGCGCGGCGCTGCTGTAGTCCGGGGGGGATTTATTCGAGGCGATATCCGCAGCGGCGGGGCTGGAATACGCGGTGCGGCTTTGCGGAGTGAAAAATTCAAAAGGGGGGGAGAAGAGGAGAGAGACGACGGTGGAGAAGGATGTGTGGGTGATTTTTGCGAGGAACCGGTTTTTCGTCGTTTTGCATTTGGGTTGCGGGAAAAGCGAGGTGATAGTGTACGAGTCTTGCGGTTATATTTTTCGAGGACAAGGCGATGCTCGATTTTTGATGCCAAGTATTTTCTATTTCGAGCTTTGGCGAGGGAAAAATTTTAAATCTGCACTTTGTTTTGACGTGGGAATTTGAAAAAAAGAGATGAAATTCGAAACGTAAAAAAACTTCTATTTCAGGCTAAATGTTTTTGAAACATAATCGCGCGAAAAATTTTATTTTTAAGTGTTTACCGTCGGCGATCGAAAATATTTTTTTCAAATAATCTACAATGCAAGCGTTATCTCGAATTCGGGAGCTGTAGTTGGTACAATAATCCGTGAAAAAATTCCGACAATAATAATTGGTCCTGTTCTTACGTAATTCCCTGCATAAACAATTTTTTGACAAGCACCACCCCGCGATTACTTATACGGAAAACTACCAGAATCATATACTGTTACGTAAACTATCTGCAAGTTATTATACAACCCTGATTACAATTTTAGGGTAAATATCATACGATATTTATAAGTCGCCCCGACATAATAGCGCGCACGATCGGCAACCGTGGCGATCTCGGCCGCGGCTCGGTATCTTCGGAGCAACGAGCGTGGCTTCGCTCTTTTTTCGATTTAACCTGGCGCCGAGGAAGGACGCGTCTACTCCTCGCGTTCAATATCAAAAGCTGATCAGCAAGAACAATTTTTATTGAAGCCAATAATAATTTCACTTTGATATAATTCAAAACTACAGAAACGAGTCCCACCCCTGTGAGAAATTTCACCATTTTTTTTGGCCAGTTTAACAATTCTTTTTGGCCAAATATTTCGTGAAATATTGGTCAAAAACTTATGAAAAATAAATATGGTGGATTAATAAAGAATGTAAACTAAAATTTTATATTTTAAATATAAGCATCTTTGAATTTATTATTCAAATTTTGCAGATGAAATTCAAAATTTGCAGATTCAAAAATTTAATTAACAATTTAAATTATTTTATTAGCATTAAAAAATATAAATAATGTAATAATTATTCAATACATTAAAAAGTTATTTAGATTAAAAATCAGTTTACTATTATTAAATTTACAACATTTTACTATTATTTTCACTTTGGCCAATTAAAAAAAAATTGGTCAAAAAAACTGATAAAATAGTGGTAAAAACTTCCAACAGGGACGACGTTCTGGATTTACAATCAATCAACCAAGGGCCGCACCGAGAATCCACTACCTCAACGCCGAAGAATCCCTTATTCCGACCGGATCTCCATTCATCGGGTTTCCAGTTTCGTACAGATACTCAAGCGACGCATAGTAGCGAGTAATTTTAAAAGGTTTCCTAATATCTAGTTTATTTTGTTTCTATCGACCAAAAACATTGCGTTTATCGTTATTTTTAAGTCTATGTCGCTGTTCAAATTATTAAATAGGACAATGCTGATTAAATGCTTTGTTAAATCCTACATTTGTGCCATTTACTCTTAAAAAAACCATTTTCCTGCAGCCGGTTTCGTTACACAATTCATACATTAACCACTCCGTAATCGATGAAAAATACGTGAAACAGACCCTGAAAACCGGCGCTTTCCTCGGCTCGGCGGTCGATCTCGCGAGCGGAAAGCGAAAATTCCAGGCGCCGGCGCATCTGCCTTTCCCGGCCGCGGCGCCGCGGTTCATTGAACCTGGTTTACCACGCGATGCCTGGCGAGCTTATACGCCGGCAGCTCGCCGGTCGCGCGAGTCCGTGTGCCACCTGATAACGGCCGGCGGACGCTCCGTTCGCCTAATTTTAGCCGCGGCGCGGAACTATATCAGCGGGGTATACAAACGCTGGACTCGCTTGCGGAGCAGATGCAAATATTAGGGGCGACGGAAAATTTTGAGAACGCCGGGATGGATTCGATGGTTTTGGCTGCATCGTAAACGAAATCTTATACGATCTCCCGCATTTGGGAACATCGCGTAAACAGCGGGTTTAAAGGGTACAGGGGTTTATTTGTTTACGAGCTTAACGACAGCCCAACAATATAACACCTATAAACTCGCTCGATACCCCGGTGAAAAAGTTCTTCATTGAAAATTCGCGGTAAACAAATCTAGGCCTGCCTATTAGTTGCTTGCATTCTCATCAAACAATGCACAATGCAATTAGCAGGCCTTCCTCGAAACATCTGCTCGAGCCAAGCTCGCGATATATTAGTAAGCAATCGCCGGCCGATCTAAAGTTTCGATTATCAGAAGCAGGAAACTCGAGCGAAGTACAGCCGTGCGTGTCTGGCCCGGGTGTCTCCGCCGAAACTCTCTTATCCGAGATAGGCGTCGGCGGCTATCTCGCGTCTGTCACGCATTCGGCGAGTGTCGTGCACGCGTCGCGGCCGCTACACGAAATTTACAAAGTCCAGCTCGGTCGCGAGGCGTTCGCGTTCTATTTTGATCGCCGGCGGGCCAGAAGTGACCTCCCCGCGGGTATTTTGGTTCGCCGGCCTGTCCGTGTACTTGAATTCTCTCGCGGCTTCCACGCACTTTTGTTCTATTTGTATTTATAAAGCGTCGGAGTGACAGTTTCGAAGTCGTGGGACCGAATTTCGCGTGTGTCTGTGTGTCGGCGCGCGCGGCTTTCACTCGGAATTCGCGCCTGGCTTTCGCCGGGAAAGGAGGAAAAAATCGGACCGGGGAGCACACCGTGTTTCACTGGTAAAAAGAGCCTCGCCTCCTCGATCTTTACATGTATATATATTTACGTTCTCGGCGGGTTCGAAATTTTCCTTTCGAAAGCAATGTACATAACCGTCTAAAGTTCTCGTTTTCACTCGCACACACCAGAGAGAGAGAGAGAGAGAGAGAGAGAGAGAAAAACCACTGTGCACATACGGAAACTTCAACCACACACCGGCATTCCTTCTCCCGCTCGTCAAAACAATGAAACCACCTATACAAGCGGTACTTACATGTTAATCCCCTGAAGAGCGTGTCAATTCGTTAGAGAGCGTCGGCGGCGACGACGACGACTCGGCTTACTGTCTGTATATCGACGACTTCCAATAACTTCTGTCACTCAGCATGTAGCTATATACATACGCAGCAGAGACTTATTGCTGCTAGGCCTAATAAGAAAGCTCTCTCCGGCTTCTCCGTCCGTACAAGTATATATACATATATTGTTAAACGAGAGCAGGAGGGAGTGAAAGAAGAGTAAAAGAGAGAGAGAGAGAGAGAGAGAAAGAAATGCGCGTGAGACCGGCACCGAACGGCGGAGCGAACTGTCTCTCCTCTGGTGCGCCCTTAGCGCACGCCAGGACCGGACTGACTGTAGCGAGCGCCGAGCCAGAGAGAAGACGAGGACGAGGACGAGAGGGAGAGAGAGAGAGAGAGAGAGAAGCGCCACGCCGCCAGCGTTATCGCCGTCTCGCTCGCTTACGCACCGAGCCGAGAGCGAGCCGAGCCGAGCGATTTTCTTGGACACACAGACACCGGACGACGACGACGAGTGCTCCCCTTTTTTCTTTTTCCTTTTCTTTTCGCGCGCGAGGAATAATGTGCGCTTTCGGCGAGCGACGCTCGATTTTTCATGTGGTGATGCAAGGCGGCGATTTGCTTGCTGCACTTTTTTGGAGGCTCTGCGCCGCGGGGGGAGTATTGGGGAAGAGTCGCGCCGATGCCTGTATTTATTATTATCCGATGTGTCAATGGGAGATAACGGAGCGCGTCGGGACGGTGAAAAGTATAATTCAAGAAGAATATGATCGTTTAAATGTCGTAAATTACGTAAGAACGCCGCAGTGGAAAATTTGAACTTGATTTCAAATCGAGCTCTCGTGATTTACAAGAATCGTTTCCCAAAGTTTGTCGTCGGGTCTCGATTATTCATGAGAACTTCTGCCAAATCATCGAGAACTGTAAAATGACTAAATGAACTTGTAGGGGGTAGTATTCTTGAAGGTAATTTTTGGTGAAAGTTTCGAGTATTTATGACGCATGGATTTATTGAATCTAGAAAATACCTGAAATGTGTAAATCTTCTTATCGATACGTCAGCAGATAAAACAAACGAGTGATCTTTCTTAATCTCTGATCGATATCATTTGAATGTATCACTTTTTCACTGATCCAATAAAAATAACTCAAATTTTACTAAAATTAACGAGTATTCATTCAACGCGTTTTACAATACAAAATAGAAAGTACACTTAAAAGTATTTCCTTACTTTTGAAAGTATAATTTCCACAACTTTCAAGACCGATTAAAAAACGTTTGTGATAAAAATTTTAAAAAATTATTGCAGGACGCAACGCCCACTACTTCCTCGACAACCGCCGAACGTCGCTCAATGATTACTGACTTAATTTTCCATTCAGCATCCTATTTTTACCAAACAAGTATAATATATAATGTATACATTCCACGCAAATTGTTTTTTTTTTCAAACGAAAAAAAAAAAATTATAATTCAATCCCGCGAAGCAACTTTTTCATCCACCCAAAAAAGTCTTAACACTCCACCGGCAATAAATACATGAACCTATCCACCGAAAAACAAACTCCTGCAGACCCTCCCCCCGAAGCGATGATCATCCGACAATAAAAGAAGAAAATTTCTCCGTCCGTGCGGACATCGCTTCCATGCACCGCTGTGCGGCACACGTGTTGGAAAGCCGGCTCTCGGCTCTCCCTCTCGCAGCGGCAGCAGCCTCGGCGAGCGGAGAAACGCGATCGAGCGCTCTCGAGAGCGCTCGTCTCCGGCGTCGTCTGGGAGAGTTTATAAAAAGGCAAGAGGGAGAGAGAGAGAGAGAGAGAGAGAAAGAGAGAAAAGGCGCGCATGCGCGCCTTGGCCGGCCTCGTGCGCTTCACGTGATCGGCTTTAAATGCCCAATGAGACCGAGCGGAGAAACACGTGGATTTTATTCGGGCCCGCCGCGGCTCCTTCTGCACACTTTGTACATGTACCTCCGAGGGAAAACTCAGGTAAGCGCCCGGCGTGCGGCGGCCTACGTGGGAATGCAGTTTCGGCTCCCCCGATTGATATATGGACGACGGCGGGCCCTCCATTCGGGGGTGAATGCAAGACACGTCCGACGAGCGACCTGCGCCGCTGCGGCTCGCGTTTATATTTGGAGGATCGAGCTTTTTTCAGGGTGGCTATTCTCGTTCTCGGTTCATCGGAACCTGACTTAGCCGAGACGCGGGGGACTTTGCTTTGCTTCGTGCCTCCGCCGAGGGAATTATTATCTTGCACGTCGAGCTAGTATTATGCGCAAGGACGCGGTGGCTCTCTTGTCGTTTTATTGGCTGACGCAAACTGCAGTCTATTATCGCGTTGTTGGGAATTTTGAGAAAAAACCGAGCTGTTTGTTCGCGGAGGTTTGACGGCGATTCGAGTTATGCAGCCAATTTGCCGGGAGGGACTTCAAGGCTCTCTCGGCGCACTTTCAAATAATAATTAACTCGATTCATTCCGAAAGGATGTATTGAGAAGAAAGCATGCTGCATCGAGGTTCTGTCGTTCTCGCGATAAATATTCAAAATATCGAAAAAAGAACTCGTCTTATAGCCCACTTCCGAGAGGTTCTATTGTCTAGCTTTATGAATAGAAACCAGCCGCGCAGCCATTAAAGCGCCAGATGTTACTTTGCGTAAAAAATTACGCACAAAAATCGCCCGCAACCAGTTTCGCGCGGAGGTGAAAACGCGCGGCGTAAACCAAAAACGTACGGATTACGTATTAGGTCTAAAGCGAGGCGAGGAGAGCGGAGACAGGGAGAGTGACACGCGCCTCGCGACTAAACGGCTCGAAAAGCCTGTCGTCGCGCCTTTAAATCATTCGTACGCACCGTCGAGCGCTAAAACGTACGATTGTTTTACGAAAAAAGAGAATTTACGCCCGTACCGTTTGAATGGCGCGATTGCCGTTTTGTTTTCGTTGGGGGGGTAATTAATTTTAATTTTACGTTTACCTGCGCACTCTTTTTTCGCAGGCGCAGGCAATTAAAATTTATTTATAGCCTCGATCTTCGATAAAAACTTGCTTGAAAGCGATTTTTCCATTGGGAAACGTATCGCGGATCGGTACGGTAATCATTGTATAAACAGGCCGTGTACAATACAATACAGATTAACAGTGAAAAATCAACTTTGAATTAACGGGGAAAAAAAAATTCTGTTATTTCAAATAACAGACTGTACGATGATTGTTCGAAGCAAAACCCACCCAGAGGAAAGTTGTCTTTCGACAAACTCAACGAATCGTCGCATTATCAAACCCAAACGAACCTCCTCCCCGAAGCCAAACCCATTCCCCGGCCGCGCATCGATTTCAGCATCCGTCGCCGAGCGGCCGGAGGTGTGCAGCGATCCCCGACCGACGACGACGACGAGACGGCTTTCTTCGCCTCACCTCTCTCTTATCGGAAGCGACCACCATATACTCTCCGGCGATTAGCGCCGAGCCAACCGAGACTCTCTCTCTCTCTCTCTCTCTCTCTCGATGTATTACCTTTTCCAACGGCGACGATTCTTGGCTGGACGTTTCGGGCGAGGGTCGGGCCGCTTTTATCAAGCCGATCGAGGGGCATCGCAATTGGGTTGCCGCCGCAGCGCGCGGTTAAAAATAAAGCTTTTTTGGAGACGGCCGCGCGCTCGGACTTTGTTGTTGATTTGGCGAACGGCTCGGGCGACGGGTGTTTAATTAGTCCGCTGGGAGAGACGCTAATTGAGGTGTAATGGCCTGCGAGCCGATTAAAAAAACTTTTTTTCCACCGTTACTTTCGACATTCGTATGGGAGAGAGACTTTCGATGCCTGCTAAGTCTGATAAATCTACGACGCAGTTAGAAAAGCCAAATCCCCAACGAGGCAATAAATCAGCCGAGATTTAGTAAAATGAGCGGAGCTCTCAAAGTTTTGTCACGTGAAACAGTAGTGCTCGAAAAGTGACTATAACGCTATGTCCCTTTCGGATTCGTGTGTATGCTTAGCATAAAAGCGAAGCAGTCCGAGTTGGCGCCACAAAGTTACATTTCGCAACGAGCATCCCACTGGCGCTTATAGACGCGGTTTGCTTTTTTTATCGTTCGTTGGTTAACTTAGCAATTCTCTCTCTCTCTCTCTCTCTCTCTCATTGCCATTGCTCTAATTCGATCGTTTAAATATAGAAATATATTGCGGGTATATCGCTTTTTTTAATCTGCCGCTCGTTAAGGAGCTATCATCGGAAAGTTTTCGTATAACGAAGCAGTCGACCGAAGTAGTCATTAAGTTTTGGAGAATAATTTGAATTATTCAATTTTTCAAAGTGAGGAGGCCTTCTTCCGTTAATTATATAGCTGTGCGCATTTTCAGCAGTTTGCCGATAAAATTTTAGCGCATTAGAAAGAGAAAATAATTTTGAAAAATAATCTTCCTGGCAATCAATGGATTTATACGACTCGAGTTATTATGCTCTCTCTCGAAGAGATAAGCCATTCGACGCGGACACCATTAAACTCCGGCAGCTGCGGTCATCTTTGCATAGCAGCCCCTAAACATATTTCGCAGATAACAATTTCAACTTAATAACGTGTAATTGCAGTTAATAGCCTTCGCTCGTGAAGATTTATTTTTGTAACTGCATTTTCGTAACGGTACAAGAAGCGCGGCGCGGCGTTTAAAGTGACATTTGCATTAGGGCCACTTTCACATCCTTTTGTATAAAGTTACAAATCTGCTCTTCAAAGTTCTGTCTTAATAAAGCGGCAATTTTTAGTTCTCGATCGCTGTTATTTTTCTCAAGTTGCAAGCTTTTTCTACAAAATATTTTCTTTACAAATAATTTTTTGCCCGCCGCGTAAAAAGCGCCGAATACACCGCGGACAGCTTCGAGAGGCAAAAAGAGTCGAAAAAGAGAGACGTGACATTATTTCAAAAACAGGTTTTTCGGATTTCGCAGACCCGACGACTGCTTGGTTAGAAAATATGTGCATTTATTAAAATTTCGCGCTAAATTTAGCCCGGCAAAAAAAAATTTTACGATTGTCCTCGTTCCCAGCCAGAACTTGCGAAATTGCCTGAATAATTATCGAAAACCTCGCGCGCTTTCAATAAGCAAAAAGGAAGCAAAAGCAACCATCGACTATTATACACTTCCGGGGTGTAACAACCCGTAATAACCCGTAATAACCGCGGATAGCCCCCTATAACACGCGTGGACAATGTCGTCGAATGTTTATTTTGATCCCGGCGATCGATTTCTTCTCGGAGTCGGCGAGTTTTCGTGGGCAGTCCAGCTCGACCGGTATATAGACGGAGCGGCCCCGGTTTTCTCTCCTCCTCCTTTTCTCGCTCTCCGCGCCGTCATAAATTTCGCCTCGACGGCCACCGACGCTCGACTGCCGCCGCTGCTGCATCGAGGCTAACCAGAATTTCTCTCCGCGTCGAGTGTCCGCGCGCGTCTGGCAGTCGTGGCTGCACTACATTCATTCGCGCTTCGAATTTTCGCGCGAGCCGAGAGGCTCTCCTTGCAAAGCTGCTGGATCGGAGCGGTTTTACGCCTACGTCGGCGTGTAAGCCTCTTGGGGATTATTAATGTTTATTTAGATTTGCTTTGCGCGCGCTCGCGATATTGCTCTCGAGGCTGCTAATGCCGCTGGAAATTTATCGCGGCGGTGTTAAGATCTTATTATGGGGCATTAAACGGGGATTTTTCAGGCTTCGAAGATATATGCCGTGAAATTAGGAGACGTTTATTAATGTCGTGGTTTTCTATTAGGCGCGGACTCGTTCTGGAAAATTATAGATCTTTTAAAAAACGTAATAGTACAGTAATCAGTACCCGTGTAATATTTTTTAAAACATTTTTCAAAACATTATATAACTATAATATTGCTTTTTAATATATTTGTGTTATGTAAATATTTACATATCGGTAATGTAAGGAAGGTAGACTTATGATAAGTTGGTCAAACGTTATATTCTAGGACGTTCTAAATTAGGTGTGTAAAAAAAGATTTTACTTTCCAATATTTTCTGGAAAGACAAAAGAAAATTTTATTAGAAACTCTTTCATTCACAACGTATAAATTCCCATATAGAACCCAAGCACGCTGGAATAAAACTAACCATTTCAGTTATCGCACTGGCTGAAAAAAATGTTCGTCTTTTTTATTTATTCGGTTAAAATTGTTCGAATAAGTTTCAATAATAAAGTCACCCGATTCTACAGAAAGAAGGCGCGGAAAAAACTAATTTATAGTTAAAATATGATAAATAATCAATTTTTCGACAAGAAATAAGACTCGGATAAAAAATGTTGCATTGGTTGATTGCCTTGATTTTTTCACCAGAATCAGATGGAGATATCAGTTTTTTTAAATTCCAAAATTAATTAACAATTAAAACAAATAGTTTAATCGACAAAATGCATTATGTCCAGCTAAAAACTATTTTACTTGAAAAGTATTACGCACAAGTTTCTTATTATAAAATTGTAAAAAGAATTGCTCATAAACAATTTTTAAATGATAATGTTTATCTTTATTTTACATTGTGCCAGTCATACTTACTTTTAAAAATTGCAAGAAGTTCCTTAAATAATTATTGAGTGAGATATTTTGGTCAGCTGTTTTTAAAAAAGAACCGACAATTTATATTTTTGAAAATATTGTAATTTATTTCTAAAAAAATACTAAATTAGTACAGCAAGTATGAGAATCAAATAAGAAAAGTCATCTTTGAATTTCAGATAAAAATTAGCTAGAAACTACATTCACATCCCCCTTCAGCGCTTTCTCTTCCGCTGCATCTTACGATAGACCCACTAAGCCATTAGCATTTATAGAGTCGCGACGTCGCAACGCCGCATCGACTCACTTATCCTTCGGGTGTACCTCTCGCATTAAGTTCAAAGAACCCGCCTTTTTCTGTCTGCGGCTCCTACCGACGTGGCTGCAAAAAACTTTACGCTCGAAGAAACTCCAATGCACTCACTCGACAATTGCGGCAAATGATTGAGTTTTCTCTCAAATTGCACAACGGCCTAATATCAATACCACGTGTAAAAGCCACTCTCGCTCATCGAACGTATTTGGCATCATTATCGGAAACAATTTCTACCCAGATTTCGCGCTGAAAATAAAACTCTTGCTAAACCTCGCCGCGAATATTGGTTCGGCTCATTACGGGGCTATAAATAGAAAATTTCATTCACGAAGGCAGTAGACGCGTCTACGCCGTGGCTTTCCAGGGTACATACATACACCGTTCGACGGTGGAACATGTTTGCGCAACTTTGTCTCATTCCTTGCGCTCGCGCATAACTCCGATAATTAATGCCTCGAGTATGGGCTCCGCGACTCGGCAGGTCTTGTTATGCGATTTTTTTTTTTTTTTTTTGCGTTCGGCGCGTGTGGACAATGATGTATTTAGAGGAGGCTTAAACAAACGTTGTCTAAACGCGTTTCTCTTAAAAATTGTTATCGGCTTTTTTGAAATCGTTAAAGAGCTGCACGAGGAATTTAGAAAATTTTAAATTTTTTTGAAGTTAGATGCGCGCGCCGATAGTAAAAGTTTTTTACGTGCAGAAATGTATAAATTTCAATGAAGAAAGGAATCAATTTGATAAAAAGATTTTCTATATTCCTGTTATCGTATTAATTTATTAAAAAAAATATTTATAAAAATTCAAAATTGATTCAACCAACAAAAGTCAGTATTTATTTTTTCAAACTAAACATAATTAACTGTAATGTTTTATTTATTCATTTCAAT